>JAHWFO010115002.1:408680-443178 GCA_023313115.1 Rhysida immarginata
GTAAGATTACGTGAGTAAGAAATTATTGGAGAGGTCCAGCCATTGTGAGCCTTTTTTTCAAATTTTCATTAAGAATTTTTACTGTATTAATTCTAAGCATTTTCATGGGTTTATTTTTAAGATATTGCAAAATTTAATTTAATTTTTGGAGATTGTTCTGTTTACATCCAAGTGGAATTATCCCGGGCAACGCCGGGTACCTTTGCTAGTATGTAAAAAATGTAAAAAACCTCGTATCTTCGTTCCTTTCTCATCATTTCCTAACGTATGATATATCACAATGCCATATGTTGCCATAGTTCTAATGACCAAGTGGCTGTGTCACGGAATTCCGTCATCGATTCGAATTCCGGTGACGGAATCAAGCGTTTTCCCTCTCGGGTTTTCTATTCGTCTGAGAGGAGGAAGGAGCGACGTAAAACCCGTCGTGACGTACGTCAAGAGCATCGTCATGAGGAGAGGACGAATAGGAGCTCGAGAGGTGATTTGAAAAGACACGACGGAAGAGATCTGTGGCAGGAATTTCGTTGGAGACACGGCACAAAGAGGACACGAGCGAGGGAACCATGGAGAGCGGTGAATTCAATTTCAAGGCTCGAGAGTGGAGTCTCGTCTCGGAGCGTTGACCAGGGAGGCACCCAAGCAACGTCGGCAACGACGGCCGTTGACGAGGACGACGAGCAACGAGCGTCGTCGGGCGTGTCGGCTGGAGCGACCTCCGCTTTAACGAGGTCGTCAGCGTGTGAACCCAGCAGCCGTTTCACCGGGCATCCCGAGCCAGCTGAAGCCGTTCGTAGTGCGAAGCTTCCGCGGAGGACCATCTCGACAGGCATCATTTACCTGGTGAGTGTGAGTTTTCATGTGGGCTCGTGCGCTCGTCAGGCACGAGCTGTTTTCCCGGAGCTTCGTTACTACGAGCTTCGTTATCTCTCCGTAGTGCGTGGGCTATGGCCGTGCGGCTTATCAGCGTTTGTCTTGCACGATATGGGCTTTGTGCTCGTGCTGAGAAGGCAGTAAAAGTTAGCCAAGCCGTTTGAATTAGCTTGGCCAGTTCTCGCCTCAAATCCTCGCTAACCGTTTTAGGCAACGGGTTTTCGGTGCGGAGGTTTTTTTTTCCGATAACCTTATGTTTGTTAATGTGATTTTTATTAACGTTATCGTTTACTGTTGTTAATAGCTTAATCCATTGGCCGACCCGGTCTTCATTTGGAACTGACTTTTATTTTAGTTTTCTTTACCGAACTGTGACGATAAGAACTTATTGCTACCGATTTGTGACGTTACTTAATGTGCATTACTGAGCTGTGTCCTGAGTTATTTAGTTCTGTTGGACTGTGACTTTATTTATCTATGACTTTATTTATTTGTGACTCCTGAACTGGAATTCATGTAAACTAGCGCTGTTAAGATTGCTGTGTTAGTTCGTTTATTTATTTTATGGTTAAATGTTTCATTTCTACGCCATGAGTTAAGGCGAGGTTAAAGAGGAGGATTTTACCCTACCCTCTTTTTAGTTGATGCATGTTATTGAATCTATTTAGATTTAAGCTTCGTTACGTTATGTTACAACCTTTTTAAAATTACTTAATTTTTGGTTGTGGTTATATGCTTTAGTGTTATTTGTTTACTGCATCAGTTATATTTATTTTGAATGAAACAGCGCTTCATTTTTCATTGTTCGAAGCGGAATGTATTACATATATCATGTATAGTGCTCATGTGATTTACCTAACGACTTAGTGTAGTTCAAGCCCAAGCGGCATTATTTCTGTTGGAGCACATTGTAAGTTAGAGTAGCTTCTAGTTTACTTTTAGGTCTTTTCATTAGGCTTAAGACATATTTTATTTATTTCCATTTATACCTGATATTTGTCTTATTTACAATAAACTTTTTGTATTTCCTATTTTACGCCTTATGTACATGAATGATTTTTCCACTGTGCAGTCTACCTAGTTTATCTCATTTTTATTCATGACAGGCTGCTACCCCCGCAAATCCGATCCCACAGGAACATTTGGGCCTAAACTTCATAGTAGTGTAGATCATGCCTAGAGGAATCTGGATATTGGATTTTACGCCTTTACGTACCTAAATATCACTTATGCTTTGAATCCCACCCCCCTAATTCCGACCCACGTATACCAATCAAAACCAAACTAAACAGTGTAGATGGACATGCCCATAGTAAGATACATTCCGAATTTTAACCTTCTACCTCAAAAAAATGTAGAAATTATGAAGGGAACGGACTGACATTATAAAACCAATAAGTAGCTCCATTCTTATTCTACTTACGAGGGTCAGTCAAATGAAAACCGGAAATATTTTTTTTACAGCGCCTTTATTACAGACTGAGTTGCTACACTATTTTACAATGTAGTCCCCATCTTTTCGATGCATTTCCGCCACCTGGCCGGGAAGGCATGGATACCTCGGGGAAAAAAAATCTTTGTATAATGGAGATCTTGCTTATAGGAATCTGCATACCGAATTTCACTCCTTTATATGCATAAATACACCTAGTCCTTTTGGCGCCCTTTAATTTTCACCCCCATAACTCCGACCTTAGTGGGCTAATCAAAACCAAGCTAAAGAGTGAAGGTGCACATGCCCATAGTAAGCTACATTCCGAATTTCAACCTTCTACCTCAAAAAATGTAGAAATGATGAAGGGTGATTCAAATCGTGTATAAAATAAAACCAATAAGTAGCTCCATTTTTCCGCTACCTAATAAGCTTACAGATTATGAGCACTTGAGCAATCGTGCGTCGACAAAGCGATTTCATGTGCGCGCGCCGATGTCAATAATGCTTAAAAGATGAACAGAAAGTAACAATGTATTCCTTCTTGACAAATCGATTGTTATATGACATGCCAGTATCTTTGAATTCTTTACTCTCACTGTTTTAGCACGTGAATTCGACTTGAAGGGTTCCACAAAAAATTCTGAAAAGTTGCTACGGCCGAGCTAAGACTATGATGGTCATATTTTTGAAAACAGAATTTGAAAAAGTTAATCCGTTTTCAAGTTATCGTGCAAACGGCGGCCGGACGGCCGGATAAACGTACAGACCAAGGGCGCATTCTTATAAGTACTTTTATGCTAAAGCTCCTAATAAAGGAGCTGTAAAAAATATTTCCGGTTTTCATTTGACTGACCCTCGTAAGTAGAATAAGAATGGAGCTACTTATTGGTTTTATAATGTCAGTCCGTCCCCTTCATAACTTCTACATTTTTTTGAGGTAGAAGGTTGAAATTCGGAATGTAGCTTACGATGGGCATGTCCATCTGCACTATTTAGTTTGATTTTGTTTGGTATACGGGGGTCGGATTTACGGGGGTGGGATTCAAAGAGAGCAACACATCCATGTGGTATTTAGTGACGTAAAGGCGTAAAATCCAGTATCCAGATTCCTCTAGGCAAGATCTACATTACTATGAAGTGTAGGCCAAATTGTTCCAGTGGGATCGGATTTGCGGGGGTGGCAGTTACTTGGTCCTTAGAACTATGGCAACATATGGCATGTGATATATCATACGTTCGGAAATGATGATAAAGGAAAGAAGATAGGATTCTTTTATATTTTCTAAATACTAAGTTCGAGAAAATCAATTCATTGATAAAGGGAGAGGTAAAAACTGCAGATAAAGGGGTAAAAATAGATGACTTGCCTTATCCTACTCGGAAGGCGGGGGGGGGGGGGAGAATTAATTTCTTTTTAATAAACGTATAAATGTATTTCTGCTTCACTGCTTCATTCTCCTCCTCGGAATGTTTACAAGATTTTATTATTTAATATAAAATAATACTGAAAGCAATGTAGAATGATACTCTACATTACATTACCTTTTTTTAATAAGTTGGTAATACTACAGTATTAGATTGGATAATATATGATTTAAACATATTTAATTTTATATCTGGGCATTTTAAAATGTTAAATAAATTAGAAAAATTAAATGTTTTCCCATTAATGTTTTTTTCTTAGTGTATAATGCAAATTGTTATCTGTTTCATTAAAATTATTTTCAGCTTGTTTAAGTTATTTAATTAATAAAATGTTCAACATTCTTATGTTCTTTTTATCTGTTTTTAATAGCACTTCAGATAACATAAGGAATCAATGTCCTGAGAGGACATTATCACCATCCCCATCACCATTAATATCTCCTTGCCCATCAGTTTCCATTCCTTCAGGTGATGAAAATCACTTCAACAATGATAACATGTAAGTAAATTATAAAGTTAAATTTTATAATGAATTATCAAACCCAATAAGTTTAATTCATTATAGGAAATATATTTTTATAGTAAAAAAATGGGAGTGTATTTAGCCACCTAAGAGGCAAAATAGCAATTTAGCTAATTAATCACCCATGACTATTGCCTTTTCATTGGCTGCGTCACATGGGTGGTAAATTAAGATCAGTGTCTAAATAGCCACCCATTTAAGTAGTAGTTTTGAATTCAAAAATCAGATACACCTAACAAGGGGGAGGCTCATATGGTTTATTTTTAATTTTGCTTCAAATTTATACTCCATATTCACTCTAACCATGTAATACAATGCAATATTCACGCGTTCCTGAGAAAATCAAGTTTGAAATATTACCTTATATTATCAAGATTTCGTAGGATAATTGAATGAGTTCTTTGGCTCAGTGGTTTGCATTTTTTCTCAGGATTGCATTTTTATTACTTTCTTAGAGTTAAGATGGGGTATAAATTTCAAACAAAACTAAAATTAAACCATACGAGCCTCTCCTTGTTTGATGTATCTGATTTTTGAATTAAAAACTACTATTTCAATGGGTGGCTATTTAGACACTGATCTTAATTTACCACCCATATGACCTAGCCAATGAGAAGGCAATACGTCATGGGTGGTTACTTAGCTAAATTGCTATTTTGCCTCTCATGGGTGGCTATTTTGACACTCCCTTAAAAAATACCATTGGACATACTTTTATCTTATCTTTTTAGGGCAGAAAGACAAACGCCAAGAAGAAAAAGCAAGAGGAGTGGTGACAATGATGGGTTTACATCACTGATGGAATCTGCAAATAACAATTTAAACCAAATTGAGTGCAAGATAAATGAAACGAATGATGTTGAGGCATACTACTATTTTCAGAGTTTGGTGGCCAGGTTTCGAAACCTGCCATCAAGCAGAGATTATGACGTCTCAGAATTGAACAATTTTTTGAATTAAAGGAGTCATGATGCATTTTTCTATTGTATATATTTGTAAATTAATAAGGCGTTATCAGTTATTGTTGTAGTTTTTTAAGTGCAATTAATAAAAAAATGTTACTAGATCATCATTTTACAGTTATATATTTATTTAAAAATTTTTCTGAATATAACAAAAAAAATTATTTTAATATGCAATATGAATATGAATTTACAAATTTTCTAATCATATATATTTTCTAATCATCTATTTCACTATGCTTAATTAGATATTTACAATAGTACTGTATTGGAATTAGAAAAACATGTAATGCAAACTTCTGCATATATAATTACTATCACTTTAGGAATGATAATTCCCCCTTATGTAATTCTCTTGCCAAGGAAGAACATCAATATCACACAAATAATGAGTTAATTGCTCACGTATGCGGTTTGCATACTGTGTATGATTATTGCTGCCAGTATTATGGATAGGAAGAAAGGAATTGTCATTAGGTGTAATTTCTCTCCATTGAGCATGTTGTATATTTCCATCATTATCCTCTGTATCTGGCATTCTGTCGCCAACATGTAGAGCTTGCACTATTTTCAGTGAGAAGAAAGTTGTGTAAAGTTACACAAGCTTTCACAATGGAATCAACAAACTCAACATTGGCTCTGATAAGCTGTCTAAAAATTCTCCATCGAGCTGCCAATATTCCGAAAGCATTCTCCACTACACGTCGTGCCCGACTGAGTCGATAATTGTAGACCCTTTTCCTATTATCCAACTGACGACCAGGGAATGGGCGCATTAGATTTTTCTTCAGAGGTGTGACTTCATTTTGCTGAAGAAGTGGTGAGGGAGGGGGTAGAGGCAGCAATTCCAGATTTTTACCTAAAGTAGATTTTGCAAATATCCCTACATCACTTTCACTGCCGTATGCTCCAATGTCAACCATCAGGAAGCGATAAGATGAGTCAACCAATGCTAGGAGAACAATTCTAAAAAATCCCTTATAATTATAAAATTTTGACCCTGATAGTTTTGAGCATTCAATGGCTATGTGCTTCCCATCAATAGCACCCAGCCAGTGGGGAAAGTTCCATGCATCCTCAAAAACTTGGCTTATTTTTAGCCAATTTTCAACCTGGTTTGGAAATTTCAAATAATCTGGACGCAGTTTTCCCCAAATTGCTATTGTTGTCTCTTTAATATTATAAACGTAGGAGTTGTGATAAATATATATTAATTGAGATAAATAAAACAAACATTAATTAAAAGCAAACAAATAAATTAAAATAAATAATAGAAAACATTGAAAAAAGTCACCCAATAGATAAAGTAAATGTTGAAGGACGAAACATAGAGAAACAAAGGTCTTGTGGAGAAACTCAGATGAAATACAGAAGAAACACAGGAAAAACGAAGATATAGTGAAGAAATGTTACTCGAACACAGGGAGGGACACAGTTACAGATGAAGAAGGTCTATGATGAAAGTTCGATGAATCGTAACACGGAGATGATTAGCTTGAAATATTTAACGTTTTCGGGATTTTTTCCCATCTTCAGTAATAAAGTTTTTTGAATGAATGGGAGATATAATAATAAAAAACAAAACAATGTAATCTAATACGATGTGTGATGTTATGATTATTTTGATTGTTGTGATCAGAATTGTTGAGTGTAAGGGAGGTGATATTATATTTTTAGTAGTAATTTCATTTATTATTAATTTCTATAGATGGTTTGGCTAAATTTTTTCCGTTCGAAATAATGTTGATGGTTTCTTTTATTAGTCTTTTTTATAATTTATTTCTTTACTAATAATTTTGATTTTGTTCCAATCCGGATTATGATTTTGGTTAATGCAGTGGTTCACTAAATGATTGTTTTTATCTTTGTTTCTAAGTGCTCTTTCATGTTCTTTTATTCGTGTTATTAATTGTCTTTTTGTTTTACCTGTGTAAATGTGTTGACAATTGGCGCATGGAATTTGATATATTATGTTATTGGTGTTCCATTTTTCTTTATTATTTTGGCAAATGCCTTTGAAATTATAAATTGTGTTATTGTTTTGATTTTTTGTTGTTTTTATATTGGTGGTTGTTATTAATGTTTTGGTTATGTTATTTGTTATTTTTGGTATGATTTTAATGTTTGGTATCTGTTCTAGTATTTTTTTCTGTTTGTGAAAGGTTTTATTATTGTATTGTATTGAATATCTTCTATATTGTTCGTATTGGGTTGTGTAAATTTTTGTTGTGTTGGTGAATGCTTCTATATAAATTTTATCAATTAGTTCTATAGGATATTTATTTTTTGTTAGGTTTATTTTCAGATTTTTTTAATTTTAGTGGGATATATTTTGGAGATGTGAGATTTTTTATTCTTTGTATATATTGTTTAATTGTGTTAATTTTTTGGTGTGTGGGTTGTTGTGATAAATAATGTGGTATGTTATTGCCTTTTGTAGGTTTTTCATATATTTCAAAATTTAGTGTATTTATATATCTTATAATGTTTAAATCTAGAAATGTGATTTGGTAGTTTGACATGCAATTATGGGTGAATTTCAGTGGATATCTTTCTTCTAATAATTGTGTTAATATTTCTATTGGCTTATTTGTGATAATTAAGATATCATCAACGTATCTCATCCAAATTTTTATGTATTGTTTATGTTGTGAAGTGTTGAGTAATATGTGTTCTATGTGATTTAAATATATGTTGGCAAGTATGGGTGATAATGGGCTGCCCATTGGTAATCCATCTGTTTGGGAATATATTTTGTCATTAAATTTAAATTGGTTATTTGTAAAACATAAATTTATGGCCTGGGTGATTTTTAATATTTTGTTATAAGATAATTTTGTTTTTAATTCATTTTTTATGATTTCTAGTGTTGGTTTTATTGGAATGTTGTCATACATAGCTGTTTTGTCAATTGTGAAAATTTTGTCATTCTTATCAAGTTTCGTTTTTTCTAATATTTGTTTAGCCAATATTGAATTTTTTATTGTGTAATTAAATTTGAAAAAAATTTTTAAGTATTCATGTAAGAATTTTGCCAATTTGTAAGTAGGAGACTGTTTTGTTGAAGTTATGATTCTAATAGGGTTTCCTTCTTTATGTATTTTTATCACTCCACAATAAAAATATAATTGATGAACAACAACAAAAAAAATTGAATCAGTTGATGATTCTGTTGGAATTAATTGTTTTTGTTGTTCTTCATTAATTATATTTTCTTTCTTTAGTTCATTTATCTTAATAATGACATTTTTTTGGAATTTTGTTGTTTGGTCCTTGTTATCTAATTTAAAGATTCTATTCTTATTTATGAATTCCTCAATCTTTGTAATGTAGTCATTTTTCTTTTGTATCACCATAATTTTGCCTTTATCAGCTTTTGTTATGATTAGATCTTTTTCTTCTAAGTATGTCTTAAATTTCTTGATTTCATTATGCCAATATAAATTTTCATTGTTTTGTTTTTTATTATTATATCTCCCATTCATTCAAAAAACTTTATTACTGAAGATGGGAAAAAATCCCGAAAACGTTAAATATTTCATCATCTACGTGTTACGATTCATCGAACTTTCATCATAGACCTTCTTCATCTGTAACTGTGTGCCTCCCTGTGTTCGAGTAACATTTCTTCACTATATCTTCGTTTCTCCTGTGTTTCTTCTGTATTTCATCTGAGTTTCTCCACAAGACCTTTGTTCTTTATGTTTCGTCCTTCAACATTTACTTTAACAATTGGGTGACTTTTTTCAATGTTTTCTATTATTTATTTTAATTTATTTGTTTGCTTTTAATTAATGTTTGTTTTATTTATCTTAATTAATATAAACTTGACTAATTGTTGATTTCCCCAATCTAAACGCAAACGACAAACTCTGCTGCATATCACCGCTTGCTAAATACCTGAAAAAATAAAATGGACAAGTGCGAGTCGAATGACGTGAATGACGTTGCAGAAACGTCAATTCCGCATAAAATCTTCACGTTGACGAGTAGAATTCACGGAGCTACGTGCGCGTTTCCAATTCTTTGACCATAGCCTATAACAATGATCAGTGCGTTTTTCTATTGTTGTAGGCTATGCATTAACAATAATATTTCAGTTACTTAAATTGGTTCTGTAGGGCTTTATAATATATAGTACATTAATTAGTGCATTATGTACGAAAATTTTTATTTACTTTTTGGAGAGTCGGATGAAGATGATGCTACTTTTGATGGTTTTCCCACACAATGATTTTCTTATTAAAATTTATTCTTTTAGTAATAAAAAATGTTATCCCTCTCAAGCGTTGCGTAACATAATTAAAAATACTGCACATTTAAATATAAAAATAGTATACATTAAAATAAATAAGCGCACAAAACAAGCCATGTTTCTTTACTTTCACTATTCATATAATTTAGTAATATGGATGAGTAGTGCGTAAATTCATATAACTTTTTAATTTTATTAAAATATTTTAATAATAAATTTTCTATTTCAATAAAAAATATTATGAAATTTTTTATATATGATAAAAAAATAAAATTTTAAATATTGTAAAACATTTCAATTTTCATCTTAAAAATTATTTGTTGAGAATTCTTTTTAAGGTTTTTATCTCTTGAATATTATTTTATTCCATCTTTATGGGCAATAAATATATTATTATTATTAGTGTTAAAATTTATTATCATAAATAACAATAATTTTTTAATATTTAATATTATCATAAATAACTGTTTAGATTATTGAAATATTATAATATTGAATTAACGAATGAAATCGTTTATTCATGAAGGGAAGTCGAGATCCGAAACTGCTTACGCCACCAAAGCTGGACTGAAATACATAAAACCACAATAATAAAAAAAGGGCCAGGAACAATTAAAAAATCACTATCCAAACAATCATTTGGATAAGCATTTGTTATCAGTTTATTTGATATACACATTCCCAAGTCTTTAATTTGATATACACTATTATTTTTCTCCTTTAAGTTTATCTTAAAAGAAAATGGGGTGTTTTCTTTGTAAGAGTCATCATTTTTGTTTAGGCTACATTACATTATAATCCAGTTTTTTTATACAAAGTGTATAAGCTGTCAACATCTAACTGTAGCTCATTTTGTCAATATGTGAGTTGATTTCTTTTGATAATTTCATGTCTTCAGCATAAAGAAGATGATTAATTTTTAATTTATATGTAAGCTCATTTATAAATATTATAAATAAATAAGGTCCCAATGGACTACACTCCGGGATTCCTATTGTTTGTTTATATCCTTCCTTATGTACAGGGTGGTTATAAAATAAGTTCGCCTAACCAGAGCCCTCTAGAGCCCAATCTAATGAACCCATTGTGATGCAAATTGAAATGTACGCTATTCAGATCATGGGAGAGAGAAATCCGGAAAGGAAAAAATGAGTGCAAATTTTTACCACCAGATGAAAATGTGGCGCTGTGAATGACAAATGGAGATTTTAAAACTAGTTTTAAATAATCAGGCAAGGAGATTATAGCATATGTTCGTTCTCAATATCGGCCTTATTAGGATAAAGTTTATGCAAATTAGAAAGTCAACATGCTCAGAATGGAATGGATTGATCCATTCATTCATTATGTTTAGTGAAAAGCTTTCACGAAAGATCATGGTTTTAAGTAAGAAAGAATGCACATGGTTGGTAAAGTTTTTACCAGAATGATAGCAGCAGTTCAGCTGCATTGCGAGCATATAGTCGTCTAAAAGGGCTGCAATGCGAGCATATAGTCGTCTAAAAGGACTGCGAAAAGCGTCCATGACAGATACTGGACAGAAAAAGGATAAAGAAATTGGAATCGACTGGCGATTTGGCTGTCGCACCAGGAAGAGGACGGCGCAAGATAGCAGACGAAGTTGTTGAGGACGTGGCTGTTGCAATGGTGGACAGAGCTTCCTCTTCTGAACATTCTGCAACAAATACTCGAGCATCAGCACGCGAATTGTCCATCTCATGGTCCACGGTGCGAAAGGGCTTGCGATCCATTCTGCATTGGTACCCATACAGGATTCATCTGGCACAACAGCTAAAACCTCAAGATCCCACTCAACGCGTTGACTTTGCTTATCGCTTTCTGGAGAGGATGATTGTTGATGACCAGTGGCCGTGGAACATTCTATGGTCAGATGAACCACATTTCACCCTAGAAGGAGCGGTGAACACGCAGAGCTGCCGCATATGGGGTGCCTCGCTCCCCCATGCCGTGCATGAAAAGCCATTGCATTCTGAATACACGACTGTATGGTATGGATTCACCGCTGATTTTATTTCAGGCCCCTTATTTTTGAGGAAGTGACACAACGAGGTCCTGTAAGATGTTCTGTGACAAGTGCACGGTATTGTGAACTTCTTGCACAGCATGACGCAGGAGGACATATTGAATAATGAAACAAAACCTTTGACTGCTTGTTTAAAACAATAAAACTAGTTTTAAATCTCCATTTGTTATTCCACAGCGCCATTTTTTCACATGGTGGTGTAAATTTGCACTAAATTTTTTCTTTCCGGAATTATCTCCCCTATGGTCTGAATAGCATACATTTCAATTTGCATCACAATCGGTTTATTAGATTGAGCTCTATAGGGCTCTGAATAGGAGAACTTATTTTATAACCATCCTGTATAATAAGGGTGAGTCAAATGAAAACCGCAAAATTGTAATTAAAATTCCAAATTTCGTCTTTTAAGTCTGCAGATTCGTTAAAATGAGTTGTAAGAATATCCGATAGGTGGCAGGAAAGTAGAGACAAGCAAACAACGTCACAGCAGCGGTTTAAAGATGGCCACCCCACTTCGAACATGCAACAAACAAGAACAGCGTTCAGTTATCCGACTTTTGAGTAGTAAAGGTGTGAAACCTACTGAAATTCATAGAATGATTCTTCAGTATGGTGATGCAAGTCTGTCACATGCAAGTTTATGAATGGAGTGCGAAGTTCAAAAATGGTATGACAGAAGCGACAGATGCCCCTCGACCGGGCCAGGCACAACGAGTTGTGACGCAGAGAATATTGCAACAGTTGAAGCCTTAGTGTTTACCACATGTTTGGGCCACTCAAGGAGGCAATGGGTGGAAAGAAACCCCATTCAGGCAGGTACAGCAGAAGATCATATAAGTTTGGCAAAAAGTGTGCACGAAAGTGTAAATCCACCCATGTGGGTGCATTTCGGTGAAAATCATGAACGTTTGGCAAAAAGTGTGCACGAAAGTGCAAATCCACCCATTTGGGTGACTTTTGATGAAAATCATGAAACTGCCAACATGGAGGCTCTGTATTGACCTCCTGCATGATAAGGTGATAATTGCGTATATTTAACGTGTTGTTGATCAACTTGTGCAGCAGTTAGCCTTTAATGGTGTTGGTTTATTGGTGAGGAGCTTAATTGAAGCTTTGATCCTTATATTTTTGTATTTTCTAAGGTTTATCTGGGTTATTATAACGAGGTTATAGCAGATGCAAATTGCGATTGTGTGTTTTTTTGATTAATGGTGTTCATGCATTAATATTTAATGTGGTTTGAATATAGTTATGATATATATTCAATTTTCTATTTTGTTAATAACATTAATGACAAGTACTTGAAGAATTATTCATTTTCTAACAAAAGTTTCATATGAGATTATTACTTCCTGTCTAATACGAAGTTCTTTGTAAAGTCTACTAAAAGTAATATAAAGTGTTTTTCTTACTCTTTAAAGTGAAGTTGTATAAGGAAGATATGCATATGTGTTGCTGTATTACAGTATTAAAATAAAATAATATAAACCAGGTTATGGCATTTAGTCAGGTTGTAAAACAAAACGTAGGAATCCAGCAAAGAACAAATGCTGAGATAAGTGCGACTATAGAATATTGTAGATTGGTTATAAAATCAGTGGATGAAAGCAAAGTCAGTGATTACGTGGATAAGATTACTTCTATATGTGGTAATGACTCTATAAAGGCGATAGGAAGGTTGGATGGAGTTTTCACGAAATCTAAATGAAGCTTTTGATAAAGTAATCGGAAAAACAATTGATATTAAAGGGCAAAATGTTCTGGTAGAGAAGCATATTTCAGGATCAGAAAAGATATTGATACAGGGGGTGGTACCGTCTATTCCCCCCCCCCCCCCCAAGATATTATAGATGAAATTAGGAAATATGCCCTTGTAAAATCTAGAATTTTTCCTATATTTGTAAAGGGATATAAAAATATATTAAGTTTTCAGAGATTTATATATATTGTTGCTCTACCAGATAAAACCCTACCAGCTTTTATTTATATACAATTAGGAGATGAAAGACTCCCACTAAAAATAGTAAGAGTAAGGAAGACATGTTATAATTGTGGCGTAGAGGGACATTTAATTAAAGAATGCCCTACTCTTGATAGAGAATTGTTAGAAGAAGAGAATGAGATGAATAAGGATGATATTATTATGGATAAAGGGGATTTTGCGAATAAAAATATGGGAAGTAAAAAAAATGTGAAAAGACCTAGAGTGGAGAATGTAAGTTTAGATGACGATAGTGAATTGTTAGATGATATTGATAGCAGTAATGCTAATAGCAGTAATGAAAATGCAGAGAAACAGGAGGAGGACATTAGCAAGAGTCAGCATAGGCCTGAAGACTCTGTTCAGGAGGTTGACATTTTAGAAGAAGGATTAAATAAAAGTGTTGATATATGTAAACAAGGTGGGAGTAAGTCTGCAGATGAGAGCCCAACAAAACTGCCTCTGAGGAGAGCTCCCTCTAAGGAGTTGATGATGGAAGAAAAAAGAAAAAAAAAGCTTGAAGAAGATTTGTTATTAATGATAAGGGAGGCTCAGAGGAAGAAAATAGATATCGTAGACCTAATTAAAGATTATGGTTATACGGAGTGTGAGTATAAGTATGTGGCAGGATACATGAGAAGAAGAGTTACGATTTCGGAGAATAGTAGAAAAAAGATAAAGAGATCTTTAGAAGGGATTGATAGAAAGAGAAAAGTAGATATACAGAAAGATAGAAATGTTAAGGTTAATTAGGAGTTATGTGTTTCTTACTTGTGTATTTTGTTGACTGTTGAGTAATTTCATATAAATAAATAAATTAATAATGGATAGGTCAACATTTATTACATGGAATATTAGAGGTTTAAGTTCATACCACAATAAGGGTTTTTTCTATGATGAATTGAAAAATAATAAGAAAATGGGTATTTGTATACAGGAAACAGGGATTATAAATGATTGGTTGAGATTTTTGGATTTGGACTATTATATTATTAATTGTTGTGCAACACATGTGTATAATGGGGTGATGATAATGGTTGCGAAGGAGGGTTGTGAGATTGTGAGTGTGAAAGAAATAATGAAGGGCTATTGTGCTTTTGTTAAATGTAAATACCATAAAAAAGAATTTTGGTGTGGCAATATTTTAATGCCGCAAGATAATGATAAAGCTATAATACTAATGAAGGAATTAGATGAATTTTTAGAAAGTATAAGATTATGTGATGTGTTACTTTTCGGCGATTGGAATTGTACTATTCAGCCTGAAATTGATAGAATGAGAGTCTCTGAATATAGAAGAACTGTAAGCAAAATGCTTGAAAATCTGGTAATGAAATATAGGTTAAATGATGTTTGGAGGAGACTAAAAGGAGATCAGTTATCCTTTACATGGTAAAGGAACCAAACAAAAGTTAGGCTGGATCGTATATACTCAAATTATGGTCTGTTAAGTAAAATCAAGGAAATAAGAGTTGATAAACAACCGATTAGAGGGGACCACAAAATTGTCAGGATTGAGATTTGTTTTGATAGGTGTTCGAAAGGTAGATTAGGTTTGATTCAATTTCCGGAGTGGAAACTTAAGGATGATAAATGTCGAGAAGTTGTGAAGAAATTAGCTATAAAATTTTTGGATAATATTAGTAGAAACGATAATATAATGGGGTATTGGAACTTTTTTAAGTGTCAGATTAGGAGTGCTGTGAAAGCTTTTAAATTGGAAGATAAAAGTAAACAATTTGAGATAGTTAATGAATATTATAGAGGGAAAATTGGATTAATGAGTATAGAAGCTAAGTACATAAAGAAATTCATAAATGAGAGTAGTGTGGATAAGGATGTATTCTACATTAAAGATGAGGATGGGGGAATTTTGGTAGAAGACCAAGTTTACGGTGAATTTTATAAACATTATATTGACCTCTTTAAGGAAAAGGGCAATACTGAAGGTATGAGCAGTGATTTTATTAATAAATATGTAAAAGATAATATCACAGTAGATGAGAGAGATGATGATATCACCCTAAATGAGATTGAGTTGGCGGTTAAGAAGTTAAATATAAAGTCTGCTCCTGGTAGTGATGGAATCGGAGCTGAAATTTATAAAATTAAAGAGATGCAAATGCTATTATGTTATGTGTATAATTATATTTATGAAGTGGGTGAAATGGATGAATCGATGAGTGTTGCAGATATGATTTTTTTGCCCAAAAAAGAATATCCAGATAAAATTAATGATTTTAGACCGATATCGCTTTTGAATTTTGATTATAAAATTTTGTCTAATGTAATAGCCGAAAGACTTAAAAGAAAATTTTTTGATATTATGGTTCCATGGCAGACTTGTGCAGTTAGGAACAGGAGGATTCAAGATAACTTATATACGATTAGAGAAATGAAGTATATTCTGAGTAAATATAAGGGGATCTTGTTATCTGTTGATAATTCTAAAGCATTTGATAGAGTACGTCATAGATATTTGTAAGAAGTATTAAGGAAATATGGTACACCAGAGAGGTTGTATCGGTGGTTGGATATTATTCTGAAAAATCAGAAATGCCAGCTATGCATTAGAGATTGGAGATCAAAAATTATAAATATGGAAAGTGAAATCAGACAGGGTGATTCTTTATCTGCACTTTTGTATGTCATTAGCCTGAACCCCTTTTTGGTTGCTGTGAATGAAGTTGTAGGTAAAAACAGAAATAATGCACTAAAAGGTCTTCCAATATTAGTTGCGTACGCGGATGATATTACGTTATTTTTAGCGGATATACATGAAGTGGAAGGATTAATAAGTGTAATTACGGAATACCAAGTAGCATCAAATGCTATGATAAATAGAAAAAAATCTGGTCTTATTAACTATTCTGAGGTACCGGATAATATTTTAAGGGAGCGCTTTGGGTTTGATATATCACAGAGTCTGAAGATTTTAGGTGTAACTTTTTATAAAAACCATAAAGATGATAAGAAAAATTTTCATAATATTGATAGAAAAAGAATAGAGTTTACGAAAAATATGATGCCATTATATGATAAGATTACTTTGGTTGAAAGGGTAAATATTGTTAATTACAAATTTGTCCCAGTGCTCCAATATATTTTGGATATTATAAATCCTTTAGCAACCCGATTAAATAAGATGATGGGATATATGATGCGATGGATAAATAAGGAGTCTAGGTGGGCTAAGAGGCAATTTTATTTTCAAGAGAGAAGATTTGGTGGAATGGGTTTGACAAATGTTCATGATTTGAAATTTAGGTTAAGACTGGAATATATGGCGAAAACAATTTTAAGAAATTCTTGGTTTTATTTTGTAAAGGTGTTTCCTATTATTTGTGATAGCAGGAATCCTTTTATTGATGAAGCGTATAAAATTGAAATAAACAAAGTTTCTAGTTTCATTAGAAACATTAAATCTCTCTATAGAGTGAAAGAGATTGTAGGCATTGAACTGGTGTGTGGGTGTAAGGTGCGAGATGTTACTAATGTGAGTAGCATAGCTAATAAGTGTAGTCATAGACTAAAGATTACTTTTAAGGGGAGAGAGAAAGTAATAGATAAAACTCAAGATATTAGGAAATATATTAAAGACCTAGTTACTCATAAGTGGAATGGAAATTCTACTGAAATAATGACAAATTGGAATAATCCTTTATTGAAGTGTGTTGTTGAGAAATGTTGGAAATTTAGGAAAAAATGTGGATTCTCACCTAAGTTTCTATACAAAATTAATAAAAGAGATACGCCCTGTTGTGTAGTATGCCAAGAAATAGGAACAGAAGAGCATTATATTATTTCGTGTTCTATGACATTCAAAATAAGAGAAGTATTGCAACAACTCTTGCTCTATGTTGGATTGAACCCAGATGACTTCGCCTGTTATATATTAGAAGGAGTGCCAAGAAATATAAATTGTAAAGCAAAGGGGTTACTTAAAGAAATTTTTGAACTTGCAGCAGTATCGATCCAATCCTCAATGTGCGCATGGGAAAATGATCATGATTTTAACAGTTTTCGGTTGTTTTTGAAAAAAATATTAGTTTATTATAATAATCAAAAATATTTGTTTATTAGTGGTGGTCAAGCAAGGAGATTTTATTCAAGATGGTCCTTTTTGTGGCAGTGTATTAAAGGTTGGACCCGATAATGGGCAAAAAAAAAGTATTCATGGGGTTATGGTTTTTTGTTTTTCTTAGGTTGGTGTGGTTATTCTGGAAGTGAGGTAATGATGCTTGACATGAAGATATAATAGAAAAACACCCAATATCTGTAATATCTTCTTGGTCCTAGTGAGATAGGAGAATTGTTATTGTTTTCTTGGGAGCTGCCTATTTGGTGTTTTTTTTTTTTTTTTGTTTTTCTAGGCTCGTGGAGAACAAATTACCTGGCGTCCTCTCTGGAGAACAAATTAAAAGATTTTTTTTCTTTTTGCTCAATGCTTTTAAAAATACCCTCAATGCCTAAGGTGTTTCAGAAAGGACAAATCTTCATGCTTGCCCTCTGGTGACAAGAAATGATATTTTCCCTTCCTTCAACAGTCATTCAAAATGGACACCGCTAGTGGAATAAAGCCAAGGTAAGTGCGATCACATGGCATCACACTTTGTAACGTAATACATCTTCTAAAAAATATTTCTATTTTACTGAGCTTTTCTCCACTAATTGTAATTTAGCAAGAATGTTTTATTTGACAAGTAGTAGCTTTTATAAAGCAGATGCATTGAAAGTATGGCAAAGTTGACTTTTAGTAACTGCGAGCACAGCGTGCATTGCAGTGCAGCATCTCTTGGAGACACCCAATTGAACAACTCATTTATAGCAACTGTTTCGTATCTGCCCTGCAGTGAAGCATCACTCAAAGACGCCATTCTTGACCCAGCATTTTACTCAGAAGTTACTAATTACTATTTGAAATTAATAAAGTTTATTTATAATTTGTAGACATTTAACAATAATCAATTAATGTTATTGAAACGCTTAGTATAAGAATTTACAAAATTATTACTAATTAATAAATAATATAATATATAATATTAGAAATGAAAAAATAAATACAATACTAATTAAAAATTAACAAAATAATTAATAAAAACGATTACAATCAAAGTAAGACTAGAAATATAAAAACAAAATACTAATTAATAAGTGATTTAAACATTTGATATATTACAAAATATTACTAAATTGCCAAAAAAAAAAGTTGAGTGGGTCTTGTATCACAAAGAAATCAATGATTTTATTTGCGTAAAGTGGCGGTCTTTTAAAATCACACAAAAGAATTCCGTGTTTCGTGTTTGTAAGATTACTGACAATTAAAAGGTTATTTATTTATTTGGTTAGCCTTAAATGAGCACTCATCATTTCGGCAACAAAAAAATAATTTTTGAATCAAATCTTATTTATATAAGTATAGCAATGCCAAATATGGATTTTATGCAGAATAACGAGCGTTTTCGTAATGTATTTTAGAATATACTTTGCTCCTTCTGAGCTTAAATGAAAATGCAGGAAAGCTCGAATAATGCTTTTAAATGTTTATATTATCTCTATGATTATTTATCTTAGCTAAACAGTTTTAAAGGTTAAAAGCATATAAAAAGTAGGTTAATTTTACATGGACACTTGAGGAGGCACCAACATCATCTGCCATTTTGAAGGATGGGGTTGAAGACAAAAATTGTTTTTAACTTTATTTTACTATCGACTGAGGACTTTACTTGTTTAATAACTATGGTACATTAGATGCATCTTTAAGGGCTACAATTACATTAGAAAAATTAAAAAGTTACCTCCCCTCCCCAATAACAAGGAATGTAACTTAAAATTGAATTCACCATATGGAAAGTATTTGGATTATGAATGAAAATAATTGTAAGAACATTTTATACTTTTTAAAGATCTTTGCAAGGTTTTAGCAGATTCTGCCAAAGCATTATTTTAAAATGTGTTAGCACGTTACATTCCTTGTTATTGGGGAGGGGAGGTAACTCTATAAATTTTCTATGTAATTTTAAATTGTTAAAGTTACTTTTGTCTTGTTGATTTTTTAATTTATTTTTGATATTGAGTTTATTCAAATATTAAATTTATAATATTAAATTTATATCAATTTGAAGTTATGGAGAAGGTTTGTTATAATCATGGATTTTTCGCTCAATTTTTATGGTGAGTCCATTTTTAACATACTGATTATAATTTTAAAAAATTTAAATCAATAAAAATTGTAAATTATACAGTAATAAAAAGAATAAACGTAAAACTTTTAATCAGTAAATTAAGGTAAAGAATCTTTAATATCCTAATATTAATTTAACATCCCATAATTTTTTGCTATGCATATTAAGAATACATTAAAAAAATCCCTCCCACGATGCATCTCCCTCATATTAAATTCATCTATATACGATTGGAATAGTGCACGGCTTGTTCCATATTGCCTTTTAAGCTTACGCTTAGCCCGAGAGCGTATCCTGACCAGATGATTTAAGACCTGTGAAGGACGATTAACTTCGATTAGTGCCCTCTGACTTTTTCGGACTTTGAATTTATTCTCGCCGCAATTTAACATCCAACGCGTGCGGGAATAATTGTGTGACTTAGTGACCCTCCCCCCGGCTACCCCGGGGGAGGTTTCACCCCCCCCCCCGAACTCTTTGTGACTTTTTCGTTCACCATGGAGAACATGGTGAACATGATTGCCGACGGCCCGTTCGCCGTTGGCATGTTTATGAAGGAGGTGTATTCGGTAACGAATATCCCTCCTGTTCTTCCGTCTGGAGATCCCGCCGTTTTGGTCCTGCAGAGGCTTTCCCCGACTGAGTCGAGGATGCTCTGCAGGTAGCGTAATGTGGCAGACCGAATCGTGTCTGCTGGTGCTATCAAGGTTGGACAGACCACCGTCCACTTGAGTTATGCGGAACCCGGATATTTACCAGTCTGCGTCCGGGGAGCATCGCCGCTGATGACTGAGAAATATCTCAGGGGCTTCATGTCGGACTATGGTGTGGTGCATAGGATTTCGTATCCTCAGCACCCAGATTCTCCGCTTCAACGAACTGGAGACATCATAGTCCACATGGACTTGAACAGAGACATTCCGAAGGATGTTGTAATGCGCGGAGATAAAGTCTCCGTGTCTTACAAAGGTCAAAGGCAGTGCTGCTGGTACTGCAAGAAGACTGCCCATGTCAGGAAGGACTGTCCTCTCCTGGTGAAATGTAACTACTGCAATAAGGTAGTTAATAAATTTCACCAGTGCCCGGAGAGGACGCTTGCATCGCCAGCAGCTCCATCTTCGCCTGATGGAGTGTCTCCCCAGCAACCACCGATGATGACATCGCCGGCCAAGTCAACAGAGCCGAGCAGAGCCACGTCGCCTTCGCGCCCACCTCGAAGGCAGCGCATGACGCCATCTCCGCCGCCTATGGAGTCCAGGAAGGAGATGCCACCGCCTCCAGCGCCTCTAGCTGATAAACCAAGGGAGGAGATACCACACACTCCTCCCCCATCAGAGATCCTAGACGGCGCCCCCTTCCCTGAGCCATCAAGCGACATCTCGATGGTCGAGGAGGTGAGCTCTGCAGAAGATGATGTGGACGTATCAGCCTTTTCCGAGTCGATCTTCCCAGAGGAGGATTTTCCATCTCTTCCTCCGCCGGCGAAGACATCGGCATCGCAGCCTCTTCGGATTGCTTGTGCGCCCACTTCAGCTTCAGTGTCATCATCTGCTGGGAATATGAGGTCATCAGCACCAGCACAGCGGGATGTGCCTGCGACGTCATCCAAATCTCGCAGGCACAAGACCAGACGGCATCACAGCAGAAGGGACGGCGTTGCTGCTTCTTCTTCCACCGACCGAGACAGCTGCGAAGGCCATCATCGCAGCGCTTCGTCTTCATCCTCGTTTCGTTCTCCGAGGCGGAAGTCGAAGGAGCCTCTACCATCATCAGTGAAGCTCCAGTCTCCTTCGAAGAAGTGTCAAGAACCAGCAACGTGATTCCACAATGAAGGTCATCTCACTGAACGTGCGTTCCTTAGGTTCGTCTTTTAAGCAATCGGTTTTGTCAACGTTTATTGCCCTGTATAGGCCGGACATACTTGTGCTTCAAGAAGTGAAACTTGATCCTGCACAAGTATGGTACGATCTACCCGGCCTTCGCAGACAATTCCCTCGTGGACAATTTTTTGTTAACTCTTCGTCACCGTTTGGGCAAGGGGTTGCAACCATCATTCTCAACCCCTCCATTCAGGTGTCGAATTATTTGTGCGACAGCGAGTGCAGGGTAATATCTTTAGACATTACATCTTCTAAATTTCAATTCCGATTGCTTAATGTGTATGCTCCATGCGCGAGTGCAGAGAAACGTGACTTTTTCAACGACCTACAAGTCTATCTGTGTTCATCATTTCCTGTAGTGATTGCTGGTGATTTTAACTGTCATCCAGACGCCAACAACATCTTTTCGTCTGGACATGTGCATCGCCTGTGCCAGCAAAACGCATTGTTTGATCTATGGCCAGTGAGTTCTCGTGGTGATCTCAGTGGGTTCACATTTCATCGTGGACCCACTGTGGCATCGCGACTTGATCTTTTTTTGGTCGACAATGTGTTTGCTGGTGCAGCTGGAACAATGGAGGTTATTCCTTGTGCCTTTTCCGACCATAGTGCCATCTTGTGGTCGTGGGATCCTCCATTTGTTTCTCCGGCAATTGCTGCAGATCGAGTCACCAACAAGAACTGGTTTCTAAACGTTTCTCTGCTCGACAACGAAGAGTACCGGGGAATGTTCGTTCAGTTTGTGGAAAAACATCTCCACAATGTGCCTCCTACGCTTGACTCGTGGTTGAACTTTAAAACCAAATTAAAGAAATTTTTTCGGAAGATTGGATTGGATGCGGCCAGACGCCGTCATCGTTACCTCCTCATGCTGCAAGAAATTTTACGACTCCTCCGTTGTTCCACCCCTAAGGAGGAGTTTCAGGCTGAAATTCAACAGGTGAAGAGCGAAATAAATGCTCTAATGATCCGGAAAGCTGCCGGCGCAGCACTCAGGGCCAAGCTTACCTGGGCTGCTGACGTCCGGCACATGTCATCGGCAGCCTTCGCTGAGGAGAGGCGTCGGGCTAACAAAAAACATTGCCATCGTTTATTGGTGGAAGGTGAGGAAGTGGAATCTGATGCCGACATCTTATCAGCCTTCCACTCTCACTTTTCATCATTTTTTAGCCATCCAATCATTCCGTCTGACACCACGAAGAAGTGGATTGAGGCATTGAGACCTTTTTCTGTGGAATCCGATTCGTTCATAACACGTCCCTTCACCGAAGATGAAGTCAAGAAGTTTCTCTCGGCAGACGGCCGTCATCAGTCCAGCCCGGGCTTAGACGGCATACCGTACACCTTCTTTAATTCGTCGTGGAAACTTCTTGGGCCTTTCCTGGTACGAGTCTTTAACTCAATCATCCAAGACCCGTCTTCCATCACACCGGAATTTACGGTAGGGAAAATCATCCTTCTCCCTAAATGCCCGGATCCAAAACTCGTGACCCAGTGGAGACCGATTACTTTACTCAACTCGGACTATAAAATCTTCACTGGGGTGTTTCAGCAACGGCTTAAGCTCATCGCCGACGAGTTTTTCGATCCGGGTCAATCCTGCTCAATACCATCACGCAGGATGTCTGACAACCTTATAACTATTCGGTGTGTAATGGAAGAAGCGCAAGTTCGACAACAAACTCTTGCAGTGTTAAGTCTCGACCAGGAAAAAGCGTTTGACAAGGTGAATCACGAATTTCTATTCCAAGTGTTTCACCAGCTTCATCTTCGGACTTTTGCTGTGATTATTTCCTCACTGTATGCATCGGCCACATCATGTGTGGCGGTTAATGGCTCCACGTCGTCTACATTCGAACTCCTAAAAGGTGTCAGGCAGGGATGTCCTCTGTCACCTCTCCTGTACATCTTTTATTTGGAGCCATTATTGCAATTCTTGAACCGCCACCCGGAGGTTCGGGGATATGAGTTTCCTGCTGCGTCCATCAACATCAGGACTTTAGCTTACGCCGACGACGTTGTGTTGTTTGCTTCGGACTCATATTCCCTGAATATTTACAAGGAAACCTTCGATCTCTTCAGCACTTCGACGGGGAGTACTATCAACCTCGTCAAGTCGAAGGGTATTGCTATTGGGAATTGGACCATCGACAAACTCAAGTCATTCCCAATAACATGGTGTGGTCAGATCACAGTGCTTGGCTTCATATTTTCTTTTCTCCCGGACTTGGACTCAATCCATTCGCAGCAAGTGGTGGACAAATGTATTGCCCGCCTTGACAGGAAATTTTATCTTTCCACTTCTATGCTTGTCAAGGTGCGGTTTGTGAAAACATATATATTATCAGTGTTATCAGCTAAATGCCTGATGATAAACTTGAGAATAAAATAAAACTCTTTTTCCACAGATCTTTTTTTTTCGTTGTGGAAAAAGAGTTTTATTTTATTCTCAAGTTTATCATCTGTATTATCCACATAAGATTTCTAGACAATTTAGCTAAATGCCTATTCACTTTACCATCAAAAGATCTTCTTCACAAAGTTCGCAGTGCTATTATAAATTGTGTGGGGGGGAATTTTTCGCACCGTCATCCAGTTCGGGCAGCATTTCTCTTCACTCCCTTTGAAAGGGGAGGGTTAGGTCTGCCCGAGATTCGGCGTTATCTCATTGCAGCAAGGCTTGCTGCAATGATTCGTGTTTTTCTTTTCCCCCCACCTTTGTGGGCGAACTTTGTGTTTGTTTACCTGCGAGTATTCTTCAAAGTGAATAGGATACCGTTGCCACCCTTGCTGCCAATTACTACTAATATGCGTCACCCAAGTTTATACCATCAACTTCAAGGGGACTTATTGACATTACTACCTGCATTGCGCAATTTAGACCACCAAGACTGGGGTCATTTGCGGCTGTCTTGGTTCTACCAGCAGTCTGACCAGGGCGTGACTACCGACATCTTTCGTCTCTGCCCAGATTACCCGTGGTCAGCCTTTTTAAAGGCATTAAAATCTGTTGCCTTCGACAGAACCGTGTTCTCCATCCAATGGCGGTTGCTGCACCACGGATTTTACTCCCTCCAGCGTCTTCATCTATGGAGGGTGGTCAGATCTGCTGGTTGTCTACATTGTGGCATCGTAGAGACAATTCAGCATATTTTCTTCGAGTGCTCGTTTGCTCAATCCATTTGGAATCGTCTGTGCCTTCATTACCATCTTTCAAGGTTTTCTTACTCTTTTGTACGATTCCTGATGGATGATTCCACCGGTGAATCACTAAATTCAGATCTAGCGATACCTATTATGTTTATAAATAAAGAGCTCTGGATAGCTAGAGTGGACAGAGCGAGGGGGATCTTTTCCACACCGTCATCTGTGTGGAAGAAAGGATCTTCACATCTGCGGTCCTTCCTCCTCTTGGAATGGTATCGTCTAGGTCCATTAGTGTTCAAAAGGCGTTTCGCAACATCCAAACGCCTTTGTGAGGTCATCGGAGGGGACCATAGTAAAAACTATGCTCACCTTTATACGTTCCCTCTAGACTTCTGATGACCCGCCGGTGGAATAACGAGCCTCGAAATTGAGGCGTTTATTAAAGCGTCGAAGCCTGTGATAGGCTTCACGAATACAACGCTTTAGGCATGTGCGCCTGAGCACCCTGCGTTAACATCATTTCAAGGGTGTTCGCTGGAGCTAATTCCATCTGCTCCAGCTCCAACAGCCACAAATTTTCAATATTTTGTCTATGAATATTGTCGTCATCGGGATGGACGAAGTGTCGCCGGTGAATGATTTTCGAATGTGTGTATACTCCGTTGCTGAGTAGAGGGATGTCCCTGTAAGCTCCCCAACCGTCTGACATTATTTGACTGCCCGGCAGTATGTATTGGGTAATAAGAGGAAGCAAGGTTTTTGCCTTACGATCCCGGACCATTAACGGAAAACATTTTCCGCTTCTTCTCTCCACTCCCCCGAAAACCCACTGCCCTCTTCTCCGCTCTCCACGGCGATATTTCTTATGGAAAAAAAATGTCTCGTCTATTTCGACGATCAATGGATTTCCATCTTCATCAAACCCACCAATTTCATCTGACTGTCTCTCCAAATAGGTCTTACATTTAGTACGTAAATAATTGCACCAATTGACAATTTTAGCTTTAGAAACTTCAGTTTCAATTGCAATTAGCTCCTGGGGCATATCCCGCGACCAACAATATAACAGTCTTATAGCCTATAAGGAATGGAATGTAAAAACTAAAATTAGTGATAGACGAGACACATTTGACGAAAATGACAACCTAGAAAAAGTTTGGTATATTAACCTCACCTTCTCCAACGGCAGATGACTGTTTTCAAATAATGAGCTTTTCCGTAAAGATGTAGAAAAATTGCATCCTCCACATCTCCATCTTTTTCCATCACACCATCTCGGATTGCTCTTAAATTGGCACGGCCTGCCACATCTCTCGCATTTTTCTTTATTCTGTATTAGTCGCTTCCTCGCCAACCATCTTATACACTGCTCAGTTTCCATAATTTCTAGTATTAATTTTTTGTAGTACCATCTTTCATCGTTAATTTCATCTTCACTTAGCAATTCTCCTTCGTCTACTATCACTTCCATGACAAAGTCCGTCTGATCAGTGTACTGCGATAAAAGTTTCTGAAAATGAGCAATGCAAAAGATGGAAATTTCCTGTTCACGAGAAATGACCAGTCCACAGGAAATTGCCAAAAGAGACTGGAATGTCCTGCCCACGAAAAATGCCCTGCCATTGGGAAAAAGCCTGTCCACGGGAAATTGAAAGAGGTCAAGAAAACGGAGTAGCTTTCAGCTCACCTCGTTCAGAGCAAATATCCCTACACTTTTATTGACAGAAAAACCACAGACGAGATATTTTTAATGAATAATAATTGGATCTATGAGGATTTTTTATACACGCCATACCTCAGATGTTTAAATTATTGATGAGATTTTTTTCGGTCAAAAAATATGATATCAAAAAAACATAATTCAAAATATTTTCCCCCGAAGCCCTTATTCCTAATTACAAATTTTAAATAAAAGCTACTAAGTTGAGTTTATTTTAAATAGTATTTTGAGAAATTCCTTTACTTTGAAAATAAACATTTAAATAATTTTTAAAATAAACACTCGCGCATGTTACACAAAGAAATCACTTTGTGTAATGATTATATATTGGGAAGTAAACTTATTATTTCAAATCTTGACGGATATAGGGGAGAACCCTGAAATACAATAAATAATAAATATTCAATAAAAATATTTCATTTTTAATTGAATATCTATTATTTATTTCAAATCTTGGAAGACTGTGAACCTAGATTCTCCCTTTCCCAACTGATACATTTCCCTTTTTTATACGTTACAGTTAAAAGTTAGATTTTATACAAAAAAGTTTGTTTAATTTCATTTTTATGCAAAATAATTGGTTTTTTAATTAGTAATAATTTTATAATAATTTAATTAATATTAAATGAGCAAATAACTTTTTAATTATTGTTAATGTTACAAATGTGAAAACACAGAATTCCTTACCGAAGAGACGATAATATCAAATTGAAGATACAGTTCAAACGAGGGTAGGACATTTTCTCCGCCGGTCAAAACCCCCAAGTATAAAGTGAGGAAAAAACGCCCAGAATAAAAACACAGGTACAAAACCCCCTGTGCTAAAAGCATAAAAGAGGACTTAACCTCCAAATGAAGCCTTAATTTTTATATTATTTTTTAGGGTCAGGTACGTTTCGGCGCAGCCGTTTTGGCGCGGCCGTTTCGGTGTGAGATCGATTCGGCGCCGGTTCAAAAACCACAGTTTTTAAATGGTTTCCATGGGAAGGAATGCTCTTTTGTCAAAATCCAATTTGCGCTTATTTCATTTTTACTATAGAAATAAGTAATATAATAAAAATAAAAAAAATTTCTATTATTAAAAAATATATCTTAGCAATTTAATAAAGAAAGAATAAATATTATAAAATCTAATTCATTTTATAAACTTTGCATATTAACAAGTAAAATTAAATTTTAAAAAAATTAACTGACTTCAACAATGAAGTTAATATGGGACCATCTTGGTGCTAGACCGACTCCAATGTAAAAAGAATTTTTAAAATCGGTTTATAAATGACGGAAATATCGATGAACATACATTAAAAAAAAATACATACATACGAACATAGAACCTCTTCCTTTTTGAAGTCGGTTAAAAATGAGCAATTAAAATGCATCAATTTCGTTTGATAGAATATCAAGGGGAAAATATACCCCTTTGTTTCACCCAAAACAAGAGACCCCCCCCCCCCTTTCCCGTGTATAACTATTTTCGTTTTTCTCAGCGATTGCATCATCCATTTTTTTGATTGACCCATGATCTTCATTGCTATTAATATTAGTATTGTTATAATACCAAAAACTATGAACAAATGGTAGTAACAAATAAAATAAGCACAAAAACCACAATTCCACAAATTGCGGATTTGTGGTTTCATTGCTATTGTCTAGCAACGTAAGCATTTTTAATTAAATAGTGAAGTTTAAGAACTTTTTATAAAATTTTCTTGAATTCAAAAATAAATAAAAATTTATTATGTTCTTCATTTGGTGATCTATTATCATTTGGTTATTCATTTGATTTTTAAAAAGAATACAAAAATTAAAAGAAAAAATTCTTCATTTGGTTATTTAAAAAGAAAACTAAAAGAAAATAAAAATTTATTTAGCTCATTTGGAAATTGTGAGAAATGCTTCTCAAGTAATCAGTAGTTTCAAATCTCATAACAGTTTCTTGTATTCTTCTCTTTGCCGAAACGCCCGCGCCGAAACGTCCCATTCCGTATTTTTTAATAATTATTAGATCATTTTTATCGAGTTATCCGAAAATTTATTGTTTACTGTGGGGTGGGGGTTGAAATGTTTCCGAAAATAATTTTACTGTATAAATGTTTTTAAAATCTGGTTATTGTTCTTATTAGGGGAGATATTCGTACATTTGGAATAATTTTACGTTCTGCCACATGTCTTACGCCGGAAATATAAAAATAAATTCTGATAATGGATAGGTCATAGCGTAGCCACCGCATATGTATACAGTATCAAAGACCTCCATGTATCCAATTTATTAAAGAAAAGCTGATGGATGAGTGGTCTGAGAGGTTTTATTTCAACACGATTCCTCAGGTGTTAAAATGTTAAAAAATACAGATGTTAAATGTTTAAATAAATAATAAATGAAAATAGGAAAGAAAAAGAAAATTCCAGTCTGGAATCGTGACGCTCTGTCAGACTGAGCAATTAAGTCGTTGTTGACTGTAATGTAGGCTCGTGGCTTAATTTTTCATTTATCATTTAAATTTAATATCATATTCACTCGGATGCACGATAATAATGAAACTATGTAGTTTAAATTTTATGGCCAACGCCATCAATAAATGTATTTAAATAATGTATAAATTATAAAAAAAAACCAGATAAAAATTAAGGTTTATTTGTGGGATATGCCCTCGATTGTGCTTTTACTCTAGGAGTTTTGAACGATGGGGTTTTGCTTCACTGCAGAGCAGATACGAAACAGTTGCTATGAATGAGTTGTTCAATTGGGTGTCTCCGAGAGATGCTGCACTGCAATGCACGCTGTGCTCGCAGTTACTAACACTGCGTTTACATGCACACTTTCGATCCGGATCGAAAGACAAGTTTCAAGTCAATCCTGCAAAAAGTGGCATGTAAACAGGCTTCAACACCCCGATCCGGATCGAGTTCAATCCCGACGAAAGAGGTGGTTTGAAACCAGGGAAGCATGCCTCAGGAAAGAGGTCAACCCAATAATAATATCCGGATCGAGTTTAAATCTGCTTTTTGGTTGAAAGAAAAAATATAGAAAATTTTAGCTAAAATAAGTTCTTGGTTGATTTATAGCTCAACACAATAAATATCTATAAATAAATAAATGAATAAATTTTAAAATACATTGCATGTTTAAATTTTTTTTTTGTAAACTTTTTTATCAAAATGTCATTTTTCCTAATTAAAAATTTTCAAATTGTCAATCAAATTGGAGTTTTATATATATATATATTTATCAAAATTTAATTTAATAATTTTTTTATCAAATTATAATTATCAAATTAAATATTATATTTATATCAAAAAATTCAATTTAACAATTTCTATTTTATTAAATTATAATTTGATAATTATTTTTAATATTTATAATTGTAACTTTATAATTTTTATTATTTAATACAATTAAATAAACAATTAAATTGAAGTTTTTGATATAAATCTAAAAATTAATTTGATAAAATCTATTAAAATTATGTTTTGATAAGAATGTATAAAATTATATTTTGATAAAAATAAGTATAAAAAACTTAAACCTGCAAATGCATTTTAAAAGTTATTAAGGATTATTATATTGAGGTAAATAAGTCAAAAACTTGACATATAAATAACATTATAGTTAACATTATATATAACCTCAACCTTATTATTTTTATATAGAAAATTTTAATTGAAAACAAAATTTAAAGAAAAAAATCAATAATTACAAAATTTATTGATTGTCAATTATATTTCCAGACGATAATAATGAGAAAATTTTAAAAAATTGAATTTCAGCCGTATTTTAGAGGAAGCGTAATTCACGTGATAAGGCCGACCGAGCCAACAATGGTGGATTTTGTAGCAGATGACAAGTCTGGCGTACTTTCCTAATCTAGAGCTTTACCCACAGGGCATTTTATCGGACTCGATCCGGATCGAGTTAGATGCATGTAAACGCGAGGCAATTTTGGATTAACTCAAGTCGATCCGGATCGAAACGTGCATGTAAACGTAGTGTAAAAGTCAACTTTGCCAAAGTATCGTAATGTTCTTTGTGAAGGACATGAGGCATTCCATGCAAAAGCATGCTTCCTGATGCATGTCCTATGTAAACGACATCAGGCATACGGAAGTTTACAAACTATCGAGCTTGTTCAATGCCAAATTATTATATCATCAATCATCATAGCTCATATTGAAATTTATTTTGAATAGTTTTAATAAATTATGAATGGATATTAATATGAGAAAAGGACGAGACACAAAAACCCTGGAATACAATAAATAATGGTTATTAAATAAAACAGAAAAATAAATAATAATTATTAACAAAATAATTAATAAATAATAAATAAAAAATAAAAAATAAAAATAAATAATAAATACAATAAATAATAAATTTTGTATTTATTATTTATTTTTTATTTATTAATTATTTTGTTAATAATTATTATTTATTTTTCTGTTTTATTTAATAACCATTATTTTTAATAAATTATAAAATTTAAAATTGTATGATTTCTTTAGACAATACTACACCTGTATGTCTTATTATGTTACATTATATTTATATTATTTTGTTACATTTTATTGTATTGTGATGTATTACGTTATACTATATTTTATTGAAGTATATTGTACAAGGAATACATTATTTGGAATTGTTTTTTAATTTTGTAAATATTTTTAGTTCTTTTTACAGTAAACAAAGTACTTCAAAATTGATTCTTGCTCCCATACCAGAAGAGAGTGAAGATGAACTAGCGCTAGAAAGTGAAAGTGAAGAGTTGGGAAGCTGTACCATTTCATCAGTTCATCTTGCTGAGGAATTAGATAGAGGTGAAATGGATGAAGATGAACTGGAGGAAGATGATGATGATGATGGTGGTGATGATGATGATGAGGATGAAGATGACGATGAAGATGAAAACTGTGTTCAAGATAGCCCCAGTACTAATCATTTCAATAATAATAACAATGATTGCAGCACTGGACGAGGCAGTAGACGTGGGCATGGACCAAGAACAAGAGGTGGAAATCGTGGACGAAACCGTGGAGGATCCAGAGTTAGAGGAGGCGTTTTCAGACAACGAAGGAACGGAACTTGTGGCAGGAATGTTAGAGCTCGACAGTTGCCAACATACACATGGACCAAAAACCCGTTACCTGAAAGATCAGAAGCAGAAGAAGATAGACCTCTCCTATTGCAAGAACGTTATGCAATTTCGGATCCTTTCGCTGGATGCGTATTAAGACTAATTAGGACTTAAGAGGACTAGGCTATCACTTAATAAAATGTATTTATAAACTGCTTTCAGAAATAGTTTGCATATACACAATTTCCTGATATAGGATCCGAATTTCGGATCTAAATAAGAACTCTTCTCCATGCAATTTTTTGGAAGTGTTTGTAACCAATGAGTTCATGGAACATTTGGTATTCCAAACAAATCTATATCTTCAGCAACAAAAGCTAAACGGAAAAAACCTGAAAGTGAAGGAAGTGGAAAAAAGGACCTAAGCAAGTTTCTGGGAATCGTCAACTATATGGGTCTAGTTCGTTTGCCAAATCGCCGGTGTTATTGGGGAGGAAGCCTACGGCAACCTCTCGTAGCAAATGCCATGAGTAGAAACCGTTTTGAAGAAATTCTCCACATCTTCCACGCAAATGATAGCTTGTCAGCTGAACCCAACGATCATCCAAACTACGATAAGTTACATAAAATTCGGCCAGTGATTGACCACATGAATAAGAAATTTCAAGAAGTGGCTTTTCCAGAAACTTCACAAGCCGTAGATGAAATGATGTCACCTTGGAAAGGCAAAACAACTAGCTTGAAGCAGTACATGGCTAAAAAACCAGTGAAATGGGGGTACAAACTTTGGGTTCGTTCTGGATCTTCAGGTTACTGCTACCAGTTTGAAATTTTTGATGGCAGTAGTAAAGGACCGCCTGCTGGAATTGAAGTCCCAGATGGATTAGGAGAGTCATCTTGTGTTGTTCTGCGCCTAACCGAATCTGTACCTGCAAAATCCAAGATATTTTTTGATAACTTCTTTTCATGCCCAGAACTTCTTGTAATACTTCTACAAAAAGAACTGTATGCACTCTCAACTATAAACAAAAATAGATTAAGAGGATGCCCTTTAAAATCGGAAAAAACTTTGAAGAAAGAAGGTAGAGGAGCATCAGATTTTCGCACGGACATAGACGAGCAGTTTTTGATTTGCAACTGGTATGACAATAAATGCGTTTATATGGCTTCCAACTATGTGGGTGTTCATCCAAATGGGAAATGTACCAGATATGACAGAAAAACTAAACAGAGAATCGAAATAGATCGTCCAGCTTGTGTGAAAATCTATAATTCCCTGATGGGAGGTGTGGATAAAACAGACATGCTCATCGCTTTGTACAGAACTAAGGTGAAAACAAAAAAATGGTACTTGAGGCTGCTATTTCATTTGTTAGATATGGCATTGGTGAATGCATGGATCTTATATAGAGCTAACGGAGGTAATGAACTATTATGAGAATTCAAGCTTTACATTGCAAGATCCATGCTCAGTGGATGCTCAAATCGTATAGAGGAAGAGCAACTTCAAGACGACAATGAAGATAGTGATTTGGCACCTCCTCTGAAAAAAGCTAGAGTCCATGCTTCCGATGTACCTCCAACCATACGTTTTGATGGCTACAATCATTTGCCACTGCCAATTCCAGATGGCAAACAACAACGATGTAAACTTGAAGGATGCAATAAGAAAACTTTCATGCACTGCCAAAAATGTCAAGTATACCTATGTATGCAGATAAAAGAAGTCAGTTGTTTCGTGAAATTTCATAAAAAATAAAGCAAATTAGCTTAATGTTCTGCTTTCTTTTTGTTTGATATAGCTTAGAAGATTTTTTATGTAATAAATATGTAATTTTCTATTACAAAAGTTGTTTTTTTTAGATAAATAATTCCTTACATAATAATTCTCTAAATGCCTGACGTCCTTTACAAAGGACACGGGCCACCCAAATTCCTAGGAGAAAAATCTTCCCAAAACATTTTTTTTAGTAAGATTAGCCCATATTATGAAAGGTTTATAAAGATTATAATGAAAAAACTATTGGAACATACCACTGGTACTAAAGGAGTTTATTTATACTATCTATGGAGAAACCTTTTTTATTTAAGCGGTTATTTCCTGTGGAAATATTATATGGGTTTGTAGTAGTTCACTATTTTTCCTATGGAAAAGTTTTATGTGTTGATGAGACTTATACTATCTATGGAGAAACCTTTTTTATTTAGGTGGTTATTTCCTGTGGAAATGTTATATGGGTAGTAGTTCTCTATTTTTCATATGAAAAAGTTTTAAGAGGTGCGGAGATCTAAGTGTTTAAATGTTGTTGTTCTTAATGATTTAGGAGAATTTTTATTGCTTGTTTGATAGCTGATTACCTGGTGGTTGGAGTGTTTGTTTTTCTTCACAAGATATACTGTTAATACAGTGCTAGGGCAGTAGTCCCTGGCTTAGTTGAGATAAAATGTTGTTTTATTATGTTTGAGTGTTTTTCGAGGAATTTTTATCTATTTTCGGAGGTTCGTTTCCGAGTTTTAATGGTGGCTAGAAGAATGTTTTTTTCTATGTAAGTGGTTATTTCCTGTGGAAATGTTATATGGGTTTGTAGTAGTTCACTATTTTTCCTATGGAAAAGTTTTAAGTGTTGATAAGACTTATACTATCTATGGAATGTGTTTTTTTTTTGGTGATTGTTTTCTTATGTTAATACTTGTTATGTGTTGTATTGTGTCATTTTATGACGAGACATTGCCGATACAATGATGTGAGATAAAATGTTTGGTATGATCTGGAAGGATTGTGATACCTAATATGATCAAAACGAAATTAAAGAAAACAAAGTGGTTTCTATTCGTTTAGGTACCTCGGTTGAGGTACTATCACTGAGTATTGGCAAAAAGTATGTACGAAAGTGTAAATCCACCCATTTGGGTGACTTTCGGTGAAAATCATGAAAGTTTGTCAAAAAGTGTGCACGAAACTGTAAATCCACCCATTTTTGTGCATTTCGGTGAAAATC
>JAHWFO010115002.1:443188-459581 GCA_023313115.1 Rhysida immarginata
AAACTGTAAATCCACCCATTTTTGTGCATTTCGGTGAAAATCATGAATGTTTGGCAAAAAGTGTGCACGAAACTGTAAAGCCACCCATTTGGGTGACTTTCGGTGAAAATCATTAAAGTTTGGCAAAAAGTGTGCACGAAAGTGTAAATCCACCCATTTGGGTGACTTTCAGTGAAATTATGAAAGTTTGGCAAAAAGTGTGCACGAAAATGTAAATCCACCCATTTGGGTGCATTTCGGCGAAAACCATGAAAGTCTGGCAAAAAGTGGGCACGAAACTGTAAATCCACAAATTTGGGTGCATTTCGGTGAAAATCATGAAAGTTTGGCAAAAAGTGTGCAGGAAAGTGTAAATCCACCCATGTGGGTGCATTTCGGTGAAAATCATGAACGTTTGGCAAAAAGTGTGCACGAAAGTGTAAATCCACCCATTTGGGTGACTTTTGATGAAAATCATGAAAGTTTGGCAAAAAGTGGGCACGAAACTGTAAATCCACCCATTTTTGTGCATTTCGGTGAAAATCATGAAAGTTTGGCAAAAAGTGTGCACGAAACTGTAAATCCACCCATTTGGGTGCATTTCGGTGAAAATCATGCAAAGAGGTACAGCAGTCGGTGCACGAGTGGCTGCGCAACAATCAAGAGGAATCTATGCAGTTTGTAAACGCTGGAAGACATATATTGAACGTAACGGAGACTATGTAGAAAAATAATACAGTTGCTATTCACGTTCACTCGGTAATTAAAAATTATAAAAAATGTTTTGCGGTTTTCATTTGACTCACCCTCGTATTAATCTTAATATAGTTAGTTCTTTGATTACTAGAATTATCATCAGTTAGTTCTTTGATTACTAGAATTATTATCAGTTAGTTCTTTGATTACTAGAATTATCATCAGTTAGTTCTTTGATTACTAGAATTATCATCAATTAGTTCTTTGATTAAGATAAGATTTCAAAATTTCAAGAAATTTCCCTAGTACAACAACTCGTTCCAATTTATCTAGGAGTTTTTGGTGGGAAACCGTGACAAAGGCTCTCGAGATATCGACGTAAATGCGATCAATTTGGGTAGTTTGCTCAATCGCTTGATCAATTTTTACAAAGAAGGAAGCCAGGTTAGTTTCAGTGGAGTGCTTTCTTTTTTTTAAACCATGTTGATCTTCATATATCCAGGGATCAATAACTTTTCTTAGTCTAACAATCATAATAAATTCAAGTAAATTTGCCAAATTAGAGAAATAGGACGATAGTTTTTGACATAATGAATATCACCACTTTCATAGATAGGCGTCGTGATCGGTCTTCTCCAGAGGGTTTGAAAAAATCCTCTGTTCAAGCACTTCTCAAAAATAATGAAAAGTGATTTGAAAATTAATTCACGGCCTCTCTTCAAAATAAATGAGGATAGTCCATCCGGGCCTGTTGATTTTTTCTGTCGTTAAAGGCCAACCGTAATTCCTGTCTTTCCAGAGGGTAATTAAGTACTAAGTTAGTATTTGAAGACCATTCTTCTTCTTTAATTTCAAGGTCTGAAATATCAAATAACTGAAACAATGTTCAGTGAAGTTTTCAGCGATGCCACTTTCACTAAATGTCTGGGTGTCTTCATTGATACTCATACTAATTGGGGAATAGGTAGAATTGGCTTTTCTATAAAATTTCAAAAGTTTTTATTATAATTATATATTAATATAAGTTAATAATATTTATATATATTTAGACTTTTTGATGTTCAATTTGGCCATTTTCAGGGGTTGAAGTAAAAAAACAAACTCGCGTAAACGCTAACGTGGGAAAGCAGAGTTTCACGTCGAACTCGCCACGTTTTTCCGTGAGAGGCAACGTGAATGACGAAATGGAAACGTCACTCGCGTCGAACACGTAGCTCCGTGAAATCTACGAGTCAACGTAAAGTTTTACGCGGAAGTGATGTTCTTGCAACGTTATTAATGTTATCTCGTAGGCCTCGCTTACAAAAACATCACGGGCGTTTCATGTTTATGTCACTTAACTCTACTACTTCAATAACACAGGTCAACACACATTTTGGTACCGGCGATTTTTCAAGTGTTCTTAGGTAATTTTAGGGTGCAGAATTCAAAAATAACTTTATATTTGTTCCATCAGGTCTAGTTTTCGAGGTATTAACGTCGAACGTTGCACAATACAGAAATAGCAGTCATCATTGTGGTTTCTGGGTTCCCTCCAAACCATCGGCACACCAAATTTCAGACTTCTCTTTTGTCCATTAGTCCATTGCCAAAAGTGTTCCATAAAAATTTTACACACAACAAGTTTTGTCTTGGTCACCAAGCTTAACGCCAAAGAATCCAAGGTACGCTCTTTTTTGATAATCATGATGTTTTTTTAAATAAAATTCGTGGCCATCTATCAGGAAAAACGCCACGAACTTTTTCCCAGACTTATTATATCAACGTCGCACCTCTGTACCATAACAAATAATAAAAGCGCATTAAGTTAGTGGTGCTGTATCTCAAAAACTATAGCTGATAGAGAGAAACTGTTTTCATATTTTGAATCAACACATCAAATATAATCAAAATCAGTTCTAACATTCCAGGCACCACGAAAAAAAATTTTTTTTGTTCCCCAGTGTAATCTAAAAAGTTATTTATGATAATATTATACATTAAAAAATTATTTTTATTTATGACAATAATTTTAACAACAACAACAACAATAATAATAATAATAATAATAATAATAATAATAATTATAATAATACATATATTTCCCATGAAGAAGGAATACTATAAAATTCATAAGATAAAAGCCCTAAGAAGTATTCTCAACAAATATTTTTAAGACGAAAAGTAAAATGTTTAACAATATTTAAAATTTTATTTATGATTTTATTTAAGATAATATTTTTTTATTGAAATAGAACATTTATTATTAAAATATTTCAATAAAATTAAAAAGTTTATACGAATTACATATCACTCATCTATATTACAAAATAATATGAATAGTTAAATTAAAGAAACATGGCTTGCTTTATGCATTTATTTTTTTTTTAATGTACTCTATTTACATTTAAATACACAGTATTTTTAAGGCCCTACAGAACTAATTTAACTAATTGAAATATCATTGTTAATGCAGAGCCTACAACAATAGAAGAAAGAACTGATCATTGTTGTAGGCTATGGTTTATAAAACAGAAAACACTGATCACGTAATCAAAACGTCCGAGGCACGTTACGTGAAACTTAACAACTTCTACGGACAATGAACGTGAACGTGAAATTCGTCATCGATGACGTTGCACACGGACTTCGCGTTTCACGTTAACGTGTAACTTAAACTCTCTATTGTCTATTGCTGAATTCTGTCTTGTCGTATATTTTCGAATACGTGGACTAAGACTGAGTGATAGAAGGTATTCATATATCTCATTTTTTGGTTTGTCCTTAAAATTAATATTGAAATCTCCTGCTATAATAATCTTTTCGTGTACACTGATAGCGTTCTTAATGCATTCGACGGCATTTGGTGATTTATATACGGTTAAGAATTGAACACCAAATGCTTTGCTTTGGAGGCATTCACATCTAATTCATCTATTATTATTATGTCTTAAACACTTCGTTTTATACCCATGAACTACTCTGAGTAAGGAATTAAACTCCTCCACGATATCTTCCTCAACATACCTACAATAGATAATTATACAATAACTGAACACAGGACATAAACCTTACTATGACAGAAAGACGAAAATTATGCCTATACTTCTCGCGGGGAAACTTTAGATGGATTTCTTTTTCCTAAAGTGCCACTATCACCATCTTAGCGTTTTTGTTTTTGTAGAAAAATATTACGATTTCAACTTTATATAAATAACTAGTATTAAAGCCCGTCGCATGGCGGCTGCCACAGTAGGTGAATCTGAAAATTCGATTTTAATTAAGAAATATTGTCTGTGACAGGATCGGTAATTGACCCGACTGCCAATAATAAAAAAAATTGCTGTCAATATGAAAGCGATATTATCAAAATAGCTGAAGACGATGTTCTTATTTTTCAAAACTGCTTATCGTTTATGGTCGGGGGACAGGAGCCCTATGGAGGATCTCCAGCCCTTGTGATCTTCCGCTATCAGGCGCGTGTCCTCAAGCGACACTAACTCAGATTTTCCATGTTGTCTAGCCACCTGGTTCTAGGCCGGCCCCTTCGTATCTTACATAACCACCGGCATGGAAAAAACAACTCTCTACTATCACCTGTTTGTAGCATCACGTGGCCATACCAAAGCAACACAGAAATCTCATTGCGGTGAAGTAGTGGCTCAACGCCTAACATTTATTGTGCTGCTATAAATAAGGTAACACCTACCATGCTTCTTAGGATTCCTATTTCTGCCGCTAGCGCACGCGACCGCATTCTTTCAATCATTATCCGAGATTCATGACTTGCCGCTAGCACACGCGATCGCACTCAATTATTACATGAGATGAGAATGGGGAGAAAGATAGATTTGAAAACAGAGAGTATGGCTTTCTTCCCTAGTTCGTGTTGTTATTACGGATCGCCACAGTTCGCATATGACCAAGCTTGCGTACCGATCTGAGCATCCGATAAATGAGGCGTTGAGCGCAAAAGTGGCCCAAGCCGAAAAAAATATGTTCTGAGAAAATCCACAGAATTCTTCCCTATTATGTATGCAAAATGGAATTTAGCGAACTAAATGTATGCAAAATGGAATTTCGCACACCAAACTATGGATGGGCCACAATGGCACTGTAAAAAGCAATCTATCAGCAAGTTATTTCCACATGTTACTCTTTTTCAACATTATTGTTGGTTGGGCCACTATTGCGCTCAACGCCTCAAATAATGTTACTACCAGGTTTTGCAAAATTTCGTTACACATGTGAGGACTCTCGCAAAAATGACATAACTACACGTGTGATGCAGTTAGACACGGTTTTTATTGTCAGAATTGATATTGGTGTGTACGCAAAGCATATTAATCGATGTAACCGCCATCGGCGGCAACCACACGCTCTAGGCGCGATCTAAAGGCCAGACAAACGTTACGGATGTAGTCTTTCTTCATAGCTGTCCACACGCGTTTCACAGATGCTTTCAGCTAGTCGACGTTGCTCTGACGGATCTTGCAGTCCTTGCTATCGATATGCGCCCACACGCTGTAGTCAAGAGGGTTGAGGTCGGGCGACATGTTTTACCCCAACCACTCTTGAACGGTCTTGGCCTGTTGAAAGACGTAGTCCGCATTCCTTTTTCACCCTGGGCAGAACGTTCTTGGTCAAGATGTCCTTGCAGTCGGCCACGGTAAGCCTGTAACCAGTCGGGAACCAGATTGGCGACATTTTCATGTCATTCGACGCCACGACGCCGAGCATCATCACTGAGGCCGGGTGCTTGGTTGTAGTCACGTAGCGGACCTCAGAAATGTCTTGGCCGAAGATGTTGACCACGCCGTCGTACTGATTGTTGACGACCGTGTCGACTGTGAAGGTTTTTTCATCAGAAAAGATGACAATGCGATTGCCATGGCTCTTTCAAGTCTTTGAGAAGGCGACGACAGCGCTCCCGACCTTTTTCTCGCATGCCATCCGTCAGCAAAGGTCTTGCCACGCGCCTCAAACTCTTTCCTTGATGGCTCTTTCTTGATGGCTCTGGACACCGTGGCTAAAGAAATCTTCTTTTTCTTTGCGAACTGTGTCATTTTGAGAGTCGGGTCACCTTCGAAGGCATTTCTGACACTCGCACGATTGATAACGCAAGGTCTGCCTGCACGTAAGCGATCTTTGAGGCCTTCTTCTTTCTTCAGCCTCTCTGCGACTCTGTGGACAGTTATCTGGCTGCTTAGCGATGTCACACTTGTTGTGGCCCGCGCGAAGGAGCGTAGAGATTTCGATTCTGTTACGTTCCATCGCAATAGCCTTGCATCCGAATCGCATTCATTCCACATATGTACGTTTAAATTATGGTATCGCTCACGTCTTCAACAGCACCTGCTCCGTGATGCTTCCCCCCCCCCCCCCCCCCGACATCGATGCATCCGCAGGTTTAACAGAACTTTTGCAAAACCCGGTACGTTTCTTGCTTATGATTTTATTCGAAAGCGCGTCGTACGACAGCTGCCACAACAGTGCAAACTGTAAATTCAATTTTATTCTTAAAAAATCGTCTGTGATTTACCTAACACATGAAAATTCATTGCTGTCAATTTCACAGTGATTAACCTAACACAGAAGAATATCTACAACTGTCAAATGTAAACTTTGGTCTTCAGTGAAACTGGCATGTTGGGCTAGTTTTTTTCTGCTTTTTTGGCATTTTTATCTCTTATTGCTATAATTTTTTCGGCAGACCGTTTTGGTGATATATTGAACGATTACTATATATTAAAACAAAAAAATTAATTATATACTGTTCGGGAAAACTCAGATTTTTATGTAAAAAATAGATATAATTCAAGTTTCTATTTTTTTCTATTCTTTAAGTCTTTTTTACCGTTTTTGCAGACAGTGATTGTTGAGTATATTGTTTTAATAAATGTTAATTAAAATCTCCACGTGATTATCATTGTCTGCAGCTAGTTGTCCCTCGCGAATAATTTTCGTGAGCACGAGGATGTGTGTCCCACTATTGTTGATGTTCCTTCCGTGGTTACTGACAGACCACTTCCAGCAACTGGCTTGACCAGTTGTCCCTCCTTCTGGTCCTCCACGTCCTTACTAGCCTGCAGCATGGCGTTCAACTTCCATTTATCATTTTCATTCCAATGCTCTGCAAATTACTCCCACCCTGCCGTACGATGTTTAGTATCTTATTGAATTTCTTACTTTCTCGCGGCAGCCATGATTCTTTATCGAGCAGCATTGTTTCGCGGGTTACCCCATAAGGTAATAATGAAATTTCTTTTAATGTTATTTCAACAATAACGCGCATAGGGGACGCCATGCTGCACAATTTCATTTTTATTCCCCATTAATAATTGTTTATCATTCCTCAGTCTTTCTTTAGACATTTAATGGGAATTTGAAATTTCTTTTCCTTATTCTTTATAAGGAATTGGTCTGTCTCAATTCTTTTTTATATTTAAAGTTAATTCACTCATGTAGCGATTAATATTTCTCGTTACAGTGTTTTGCTGCATTTAACGTACATTCAAGTGTTTCTTGTATTCCGAGAAATATTTTTCTCTTTTGTAATTGAGATCGCAATGGCTATTCCTCAATTTTAATCATATTGTATAGAACATTCTTTTGTATAGAATATTTTGATATTTTATAAATAAATATTGCGTTTTTTTAAACCAAAATAAAAGTCTTTAACGAGCCACGTTCATTCTTAAGTTTCGGGGTTTCCTTTAAAGTTTCACCCCTTAAATATTATTTTATTTTTGCTTCCCCCTCTGAACATATGGTAGCAGAGCGTGGTTTCTTTCTTTTATTTTAATACAATATGGAGGAATCATATTTTGATAAGGGTCGTTCCCTCCCTAGGCCAACGAGTGTCAATTATATTCAATGGACATATCGAGTTTTAACCTTTCTCGAAACCAAAGGGCTAGTTAAATATGTCCAAGAAAAGACTTCTCTCCCTACAGAAGCATCAGCCAGCTCATCTATGCGCCTTGATTGGGCAAGAGTACGGCATTACCTCCTGAGTATGGTGAGTGATGATATTGTCATCATGCTTCAAAATGACAATCCCTATACATTGTGGGAAGCAATTAAGCGTCGATATGGAAGGCCGGATTCAGTGACACAGGCTGAAATAATGCGGCGTCTCTCAGCCTTGCGTTTCTTAGACGCTGATGATCCCAATGCCTATGTAGCAAGAGCGCTACAAATCCGTGCTCAGGCTGGAGCCGTGTCCCTGGTTCTGGATGATAAGATTTTGATTGACCATATGGTCGCTGGTCTACCCTCAACTTATACTCCATTGAGACTCGCGGTCCATTCAAACCCATCAATGTCAACTGAAACTTTCCTGAGTCAACTAAATGTAGTTTTTAAGGACCACACCACGCTAAATTCCTCAATAGGTGTAGCCTCGTGTGCCACCTCTGTTTCTTCCCCCCGTCCATATCCAAATGCCCGTCGAACAAATGACGTAACATGCCATAATTGTGGAGGCCGAGGACACGTAAAAACGGTTTGTCCGTCCAAAGTTTATCCCACTACTGCAGGTCCATCTACTTCACGCACCGCGATACCCCCTCGTTCGCAGGATCCTGCATCAACAAAGCGCATGCCTCGTGCATCAGCTTCACGTCCTAAGCGTAAGCCTCGCAAATCGGGTACAAAAGGACAAAGCAAGAAACCTGCAGCCAACTGTGTTGGTGTTCCAAACAAGGATTGGATGGTTGACACGGGCAGCTCATTTCACTTAATTAAAGAAAAACAGCTGCCATAAGCGGATACATACTGCAGACCCTAAGAAAACGATTGCTGCCATCGGTACTGGTGCGGCAAGCGTGTTATTAGATTCTGGAGCAGTTTTAAAACTCCATGACGCGCTTTATGCCCCAAACGTGTTACAGTCTTGTCTCCATGAGTCAATTATCAAAGCAGGGTTACAGTCTTCACTTCGGCCCAACTGGTTATTCCATTACTTCACCCAAGGGCACGACAATCGCTGCGCAGGAGGGCGTGGAGGACCTCCCGTTCCTTCCCGTGGTCTCAAATATCCATTCAGTTTCCCGAACGGACCCCCCATTACTTTCAATGGCTGTCACTTATAGTGACATTCACAATGCTTTGGGCCATCCGTCATCAAAAAAACTCACCGCAGCCGTGAAACACCATAGCATGCGCGGTCTTGAAGTTCTGCCACCATTAATTGATGACCAACCATGTGTTGCATGCCTTCAGGCACGACTATGCAACGCCCCTCACAACATTGTGCAAGGTCAACGGTCAACACGTCCTTTACAGCTACTTCACGTGGATACAGTGGGACCAATGCCTACCACTTCTATCCATGGAAACAAGTTCCTGTTAGTAGCCGTCGATGACTTCTCACGAAAAACTGTCGTTTGTGCTACTCCGAAAAAAAGTGAAGTGCCAAAAGCGTTAATAGACTTAATATTAAAGCTACAACGCTCTACAGGACAAAATCTGGCGTATATACGTTCCGATAATGGAACAGAATTCACCAATGCGGAGCTAGGTGAGTTCTGTACGAAGCAAGGCATATCTCAACAATTCACCGTTCCTGAGAACCCCCAGTCAAATGGTGTTGCTGAGAGAACCGTACGCTCCATTTGCGATGGAATTGAGTTCTTCTTGCATCGTCCAAAGTTCCGCACAGATTCTGGGACCATGCTGCGACTACAGCAGTTTTTAATCTGAATTCTTTGCCCAGACGAGGTCAAACTAAGTCCCCTGAAGAGATATGGTCCAAAAAGAAACCGACCATCAAATATCGAGCTCCTTTCGGTTGCCTGGTATACTATTATATACCCAAGTCGCACCGATCAAAATTTGACGCTCGCGCCAAAAGTGGTGTTTTTATGGGATACTTCGCTCCATCTCCTGGGTACCTTATTTATGCGCTCAATGAGGTCAAGTTTTTACGAGCACGTACCGTTCTTTTCTTTCCTAAGGTATTTCCAGAGTTCACAAGAAAATCAGATCCATCATCTGTTCCTCTGGTATTTCCAATTCACATGGAACCCCCAGTCTTTGAAGCACCACAGCCTGATGAACCACATATCATTCAGAGCGTACCGCCAATCTCACCCACTTTAACGTTAGACGAGACAAGAATGCAGGTCCTATCTGATACTGAGGACACGCTAGTGGTCACGCCTCCATCAGAAACCACATCGATGGAAGATGCTCCAGTTTGTTCGTCTAAATCACCAGTGAACCTAACACCCGTTGAAGTCCCACAACCGGTATTACGACGTTCACAAAGATTAAAAGAGAAGGCAGAAAAATAGCGTGCCGCCTTATGTCATCCTGACTTTACTGACTCCGACTTGCTATTCACTCCGCCAATCACACCTCAGTCTTATGAACAAGCACTCGCTTCTCCCCAACATAAATGGGAAGAGGCCATGCAAAATGAGTTGAATTCACTCCTGCTTCATCATGTCTGGGATTTAGAGCTTCCACCACCAAATGTCAAAATTTTAAAGAGCAAATGGATCTACCGCATCAAATACAATCCTGATGGTTCGGTGTCCAGATTCAAGGCAAGGTTGGTGGCTATCGGCTTGTCACAAGTCTACGGGAGCCAGTATGAGTTAACTTTCTCACCTGTCATCAGAATGGAATCCCTCCGCTTACTGTTTGCCATAGCTGCAAATACAGGGATGCCACTACGCCAGTATGACGTCAAATGTGCATATCTTCACGCACCGATAGACCACACCATATATCTGTCGCCACCCAAGGGATTATCAACGCCAGTTAATCACGTCTGCAAATTGCGTAAATCACTTTACGGCCTTAAGCAAAGTGGAAGATGCTGGTAAGTAAAATTGTGTCAGCTTCTTACCCGATTAAAATTCACTCCATCCAGAGCAGACGATTGTTTTTTCTATTATACCAATGCTGGGTGCACCATTCTATTAACAGTCTACGTGGATGACATCGTGGCAGCAACAACAAATGTCTCCATCCTAACCTCCATCATGGACAAAGTGAGACAAGAAATCGACCTCGTACAGTTAGGAGTGGTAAAGCATCTGCTAGGTATGAATGTGTCACATGTGAACGGTTCAATTCATCTGTCACAGGCACATTACATCAAGCAAATCCTACATGATTATGGCCTTCAAGACATCAAGCCAAAGACCATGCCACTAAGCCCCCATGTGAACCTTGATGATACTGCGGATTCACAACCGGTCGATTCTACCAATTACCAATCTCTTCTCGGTTCCTTAATGTATGTAATGACTTGCACGCGGCCGGATATAGCTTTTGCAATTACTAGGCTGTCGACATATGCTAAATCGCCTACACATTTGCATATGACTGCTCTTAAGGGCGTCGCTTCTTATCTTAAACACACCTGCGACACATCACTCGTTTTTACCCCATCTACGGGTCCTTTGTGCGCATTCGCTGACGCTAGCTGGTGTGTGGAATTTTCATCAAAATGGGAAAAAATACCATAACTTGGTCATCTCAGAAGCATCGTTTAGTCGCCCTGAGCAGCTGCGAAGCCAAAATAATCGCTATAAACGAATGCGTGAAGTCACTGAAATGTCTTTGGGACCTCATAACTGAGTTAGGACAAGGGGAGTTTGTTTCTTTCCCCACAATCATTTATACTGACTCAACGTCTGCCATAGCATGTCTGGGAGCATTAGAATCAAAGAGTAGGACAAGACACATCTTGAGACTGCATAATTTCATCGCGCGAGAAATTAATCTTCAGAATGTGATTCTTACCTACTGTTCTTCCCCCGAGATGCCGGCAGACGCTCTAACTAAACCTTTACCTGCCCCTGCTTTACGCAGATTCCTGGATTTGTTATCCTTATCTGAGCAGGATAAGTAATTATTTAAATTACTTAACTCATTGGTTTGCTGGCCTACACGAAGGTATTTACAAAGTTTATCTTGTTCCTTTAAACTTCATAATTGCAAAGTTATTTACTTCGCGGGATGAGAGGGGTTCTAAACGCAATATTTTTTTGTTAAATGACTTTAGCTTTAAAATCACAAAAGGATATCTTTTGGGCTTGTACTTACCTTACGTGAAGGCAGAAACCACATAATTTTTTTTACTACATGATATGTATTTTTTACATTTGTTAATGTATTATACATTTAATATACATTTTAATTATGGTATACCAAAATGCAAAATAAATTTTTTCTTTTGCTAGAAAAGCAAAACATACTGTGTGCGCACACAAAAATGAAAGGAAATAATAAAGGCATAAATGTTTATTTGTTTATTGTAACTTAGACAATTTTTCTTTTGAATCTGTATATGTAACGTCAGTACCTAAACTTCTATCTGTACAAATGACCGTTATTTTTTTGTGTTCAAGAAAATTACAGGGGGCTTTGTTCGGGAAAACTCAGATTTTTATGTAAAAAATAGATATAATTCAAGTTTCTATTTTTTTCTATTCTTTAAGTCTTTTTTACCGTTTTTGCAGACAGTGATTGTTGAGTATATTGTTTTAATAAATGTTAATTAAAATCTCTACGTGATTATCACTGTCTGCAGCTAGTTGTCCCTCGCGAATAATTTTCGTGAGCACGAGGATGTGTGTCCCACTACTGTTGATGTTCCTTCCGTGGTTACTGATTTTTTTAATTTCAGACAGACCACTTCCAGCTTCTGGCTTGACCAGTCGTCCCTCCTTCTGGTCCTCCATTTGTGCAGTGCGTTCCCCCCCCCCCCCCCTGGTGTCACCTGGGGGAGGTCTTCTTCTTCTTCCTTACCAAAACATTGACTTTTTTCCATCACCATGGAACGCATGGTGATGATGATCGCCGACGGTCCGTTTACCGCCGGCGCATTCATGAAGGGGTTGTATGCCCGTACAGGCTTACCCCCTGTTCATCCGTCGGGTTTTCCCGCTGTTTCGGTTCTGCAAAAGCTTTCCCCCACTGAGTGGAGGATGCTTTGCAGGAACCGAAATGTTGCTGAGCGGATAGTAGAATCTGACCACGTCAAAGTTGGCCAGACTACTATCCACTTGTTTCATGCCGACCCCGGTGATCTCACCGTCCATGTCCAGGGTGCCTCGCCGCTGATGGCAGAATCCTACCTGAAGGACTACATGTCCGACTACGGGGAGGTGCTACGAGTGTTCTACCCAGAGCACTCCGACTCCCCCCTGCAGAAAAACGGAGACATTTTGTTGGACATGCGCCTTCAGAAAGGCATTCCTGACTCCCTTGTGTTGCACGGAGAGCGTGTCTTCGTGTTCTACAAGGGCCAGAGGCAGTGCTGCTGGTACTGCAAGAAGTCCTCCCACGTCCGGAAGGACTGTCCTCTCCTGAAGAAGTGCGACTTCTGTAAGAAAATCGTGGGCAAATACCATCAGTGCCCGGAGAGGACAGGTGCACCACCAGCAGCCCCAACGCCACCGCCTCGAGGGATGTCGTCCCAGCATCCAGCACTGATGACTTCATCGGCCAAGTCAACTGAGCCTAGCAGAGTGACTATGCCTCGTCCTACTCCGAGGATTTCGAAGGCGGCCCCGCCATCGTCGGCTCCTCCTTCACCAAGGAAAGCGAAGGCGGCCCCACCGTTTTCACCTCCTCTTTCACCGAGGCTATCGAAGGCGGCTCCTTCTTCACCAAAAAAACCGAAGACGGCTTCACCATCATCGCCTCTTCCTACGACTCCTGGGAAGGAGATGCCGCCTCCCACTCCTCGGCCTCGTGTGGTTCAAGAGACTGTTTCTCGTCCACCTTCGCCTGTTGTTTCCCCGATGGCGGAGGTCTGCCACTCTGCAGAAGTCATCTTAGACGATTCGTTGTGTTCCGAGTCGGTGTTTGTTTCGGAGGAATTTCCATCTCTTCCTCCACCTGCGCTTTCATCGGTATCGCAGCCTTTGCGAATCGTCTGTGCGCCTACGCCTGGAAAAATTTCTTCCTCTGCTGGGACCTCAAAGCCATCAGCGCCAGCTCAGCGGGACCTTCTTGCGACGCCTAAGAGCCCTCGCAAGAAAAAGGCTCGACGTCATCGTAGCAAGAGGGATGGGATTCCTGTGTCCTCTTCATCTGAAAGAGACAGCTGCGTAGACCATCATCATCGCAGCCCCTCTTCCTCTTCGGGACGTGCTCGTTCCCCTAGACGGAAGACTTCTGAGCCTCCTCCCTCGTCGGTGAAGCTCAAGTCTCCTTCAGATACAGGTCAGCCCCCGTCAGCTTAAATTCGCAGTGAAGGTCTTTTCCCTAAACGTTCGTTCCCTTGGTTCGTCCTTCAAGCAATCGGTTTTGTCATCATTCGTCGCCCTGTACAGGCCAGATATTCTCCTTCTTCAAGAGGTGAAGCTTGCTGCTTCGCAACAGCTTGCTAACCTCCCTGGCCTTCGCAGTCAACATCCATCTGCGCAGTTCTTCATCAACTCATCTTCGCCACATGGGCTGGGGGTTGCCTCCATCATCTTCAACCCCTCCATTGTGGTGTCGAACTGCGTCTTTGACTGTGAGTGCAGGGTAATTTCTTTGGACCTCCTGCTATCTGGTCTCAAATTCCGATTGCTTAATGTGTACGCCCCGTGTTTATCAGCAGAGAAACGGACATTCTTTGAAGACCTGGACTTTTACCTGTGCTCGTCCTTGCCTGCGGTGGTTGCTGGGGACTTCAATTGCCATCCGGATGAGAACAACATCTTTTCGTCTGGATGTGTCTACCAGTTGTGCCAGCGGAATGCACTTTTCGATCTGTGGGCGTCTTCTTCCAATTCCAACCAAAGTGGGTCTACCTTTCACCAAGGGCCCTCTGTGTCTTCAAGGTTGGACCTTTTTCTAGTAGACGCCACTTTCGCTGGTGCTCCTGGTTCCATGGAGGTCATTCCATTCTCCTTTTCTGACCACAGTGCCATCAAGTGGTCTTGGAACCCTCCATTCCCTGCCTCCTCTGCAGGCTCTGCTTCGAACAATTGGTTTCTGAACGTTTCTCTGCTTGACAACGATAAATACAAGGGAATGTTCGTTCGGTTTGTGGAAAGACATCTTCACAACCTGCCTCCGTCACTAGCTTCGTGGCTTTCCTTTAAATGAAAGCTCCGTCGTTTTTTCAGAAAGATTGGGTTGGACGCCGCTAGACGCAATCGGCGCCATCTCCTCATGCTGCAAGAAATTCTGCGCCTCCTCCGCTGTTCCATCCCGAAGGGGGCATATGCTGATGACATCCGCCAGGTGAAGAGCGAGATCAACGCTCTAATGATCCGCAGGGCCGCCGGCGCAGCTCTCAGGGCCAAACTGTCCTGGGCGTCTGACGTCCGAAATATGTCGTCAGGTGCGTTCGCAGAGGAGAGGCGTCGCGCCAATAAGAAGAGGTGTCATCGTTTGGTGGTGGGGAATGAGACAGTGAAAACAGACTCTGACATCTTGTCTGCTTTCCACTCTCATTTTTCATCATTTTTTGGCCACCCAGTCTTTCCATCCGACGCCACGACGAAGTGGATCGAGGCACTTAGACCTTTCACTGCTGACGCTGACCTGTCAATTACCCGTCCCTTTTCCGAAGATGAAGTCAAGAGGTTTCTGTCGATGGATGGCCGTCATCAGTCCAGCCCTGGATTAGACGGCATCCCGTACTCTTTCTTCAATGCGACTTGGAAACTTCTTGGGCCTTTCCTGGTGCAAGTGTTCAATTCGATCCTCAAGGACCCTTCCTCCATTACGTCGGACTTTACCGCGGGGAGAATCATCTTGCTCCCCAAGGTACCGGATTCTGAACTTGTCACCCAGTGGAGGCCTATTACTCTACTTAACACAGACTATAAGGTCTTCACTGGTGTGCTCCAACAACGGCTCAAATGCTTCGCCGACGAGTTCTTCGATCCGGGATAATCCTGCTCCATTCCATCTCGCAGGATGTCCGACAACCTCATTACCATCAAGTGTGTTATGGAGGAAGCGTGTGTGCGCCGTCAGACTCTTACCGTGCTAAGTCTTGACCAGGAAAAGGCCTTCGACAAGGTGAATCACGTGTTTCTTTTCCGAGTGTTTCACCATCTTCATCTTCGGAAATTTGCTACGATTATCTCAGCACTGTATGCTTCTGCCACATCATGCGTGGCGATTAATGGCTCCAATTCGCCTTTCTTCGAACTGTCCAAAGGCGTCAGACAGGGGTGTCCCATCTCTCCCCTTTTATATATATTCTATTTGGAGCCACTTTTAAAATATCTTAATCGCCACCCAGATGTCCGGGGGTATGATTTGCCAGCCGCTTCCATCAACATCCGTACGCTGGCTTATGCGGACGATGTAGTGCTATTTGCATCAGATCCGTATTCCCTGGGCATCTATAAAGAATCCTTCGATCTCTTTAGCACTTCGACGGGAAGTTCCATCAATCTCGTCAAGTCTAAAGGCATTGCTATTGGGAAGTGGACAGTGGACTATCTTCGATCCTTCCCAATAACATGGTGTGAGCAAATTACAGTGCTGGGATATGTTTTCTCCTTTTCCCCTAATATGGACTCTCGTCACTGGCAGCTGGTAATTGATAAATGCATCGCTTGCCTTGGCAAGAACTTTCGTTTCACCACCTCGATGTTTGCCAAGGCGAGGTTCGTCCAATCGCACGTCCTACCGATCTTGACGTCTAAGTGCCTGTTTGCTTTGCCTTCTCCAACTCATTTAAAGAAGGTGCGTAGTGCGATAGTTGACTGTGTGTGGGGTTATTCAGCAGCCCGTCATCCCATCCGTTCGGAGCTGCTGTTTA
>JAHWFO010115002.1:459981-491771 GCA_023313115.1 Rhysida immarginata
ATGTGTCTACCAGTTGTGCCAGCGGAATGCACTTTTCGATCTGTGGGCGTCTTCTTCCAATTCCAACCAAAGTGGGTCTACCTTTCACCAAGGGCCCTCTGTGTCTTCAAGGTTGGACCTTTTTCTAGTAGACGCCACTTTCGCTGGTGCTCCTGGTTCCATGGAGGTCATTCCATTCTCCTTTTCTGACCACAGTGCCATCAAGTGGTCTTGGAACCCTCCATTCCCTGCCTCCTCTGCAGGCTCTGCTTCGAACAATTGGTTTCTGAACGTTTCTCTGCTTGACAACGATAAATACAAGGGAATGTTCGTTCGGTTTGTGGAAAGACATCTTCACAACCTGCCTCCGTCACTAGCTTCGTGGCTTTCCTTTAAATGAAAGCTCCGTCGTTTTTTCAGAAAGATTGGGTTGGACGCCGCTAGACGCAATCGGCGCCATCTCCTCATGCTGCAAGAAATTCTGCGCCTCCTCCGCTGTTCCATCCCGAAGGGGGCATATGCTGATGACATCCGCCAGGTGAAGAGCGAGATCAACGCTCTAATGATCCGCAGGGCCGCCGGCGCAGCTCTCAGGGCCAAACTGTCCTGGGCGTCTGACGTCCGAAATATGTCGTCAGGTGCGTTCGCAGAGGAGAGGCGTCGCGCCAATAAGAAGAGGTGTCATCGTTTGGTGGTGGGGAATGAGACAGTGAAAACAGACTCTGACATCTTGTCTGCTTTCCACTCTCATTTTTCATCATTTTTTGGCCACCCAGTCTTTCCATCCGACGCCACGACGAAGTGGATCGAGGCACTTAGACCTTTCACTGCTGACGCTGACCTGTCAATTACCCGTCCCTTTTCCGAAGATGAAGTCAAGAGGTTTCTGTCGATGGATGGCCGTCATCAGTCCAGCCCTGGATTAGACGGCATCCCGTACTCTTTCTTCAATGCGACTTGGAAACTTCTTGGGCCTTTCCTGGTGCAAGTGTTCAATTCGATCCTCAAGGACCCTTCCTCCATTACGTCGGACTTTACCGCGGGGAGAATCATCTTGCTCCCCAAGGTACCGGATTCTGAACTTGTCACCCAGTGGAGGCCTATTACTCTACTTAACACAGACTATAAGGTCTTCACTGGTGTGCTCCAACAACGGCTCAAATGCTTCGCCGACGAGTTCTTCGATCCGGGATAATCCTGCTCCATTCCATCTCGCAGGATGTCCGACAACCTCATTACCATCAAGTGTGTTATGGAGGAAGCGTGTGTGCGCCGTCAGACTCTTACCGTGCTAAGTCTTGACCAGGAAAAGGCCTTCGACAAGGTGAATCACGTGTTTCTTTTCCGAGTGTTTCACCATCTTCATCTTCGGAAATTTGCTACGATTATCTCAGCACTGTATGCTTCTGCCACATCATGCGTGGCGATTAATGGCTCCAATTCGCCTTTCTTCGAACTGTCCAAAGGCGTCAGACAGGGGTGTCCCATCTCTCCCCTTTTATATATATTCTATTTGGAGCCACTTTTAAAATATCTTAATCGCCACCCAGATGTCCGGGGGTATGATTTGCCAGCCGCTTCCATCAACATCCGTACGCTGGCTTATGCGGACGATGTAGTGCTATTTGCATCAGATCCGTATTCCCTGGGCATCTATAAAGAATCCTTCGATCTCTTTAGCACTTCGACGGGAAGTTCCATCAATCTCGTCAAGTCTAAAGGCATTGCTATTGGGAAGTGGACAGTGGACTATCTTCGATCCTTCCCAATAACATGGTGTGAGCAAATTACAGTGCTGGGATATGTTTTCTCCTTTTCCCCTAATATGGACTCTCGTCACTGGCAGCTGGTAATTGATAAATGCATCGCTTGCCTTGGCAAGAACTTTCGTTTCACCACCTCGATGTTTGCCAAGGCGAGGTTCGTCCAATCGCACGTCCTACCGATCTTGACGTCTAAGTGCCTGTTTGCTTTGCCTTCTCCAACTCATTTAAAGAAGGTGCGTAGTGCGATAGTTGACTGTGTGTGGGGTTATTCAGCAGCCCGTCATCCCATCCGTTCGGAGCTGCTGTTTATCCCCTTCGATGGGGGGGGGGGGGGATTGGGCTTACCAAACATTCGAGGATACCTCATCGCGGCCACAAAGGCCGCCTTGATTCGTGCCTTCCTCCTTCCTCCCCCCATCTGGGCCAACTTCTTCTTTCTGCATCTGCGCTTCTTCTTGAAAATGAACAGGCTACCTTTTCCGTCCACGCTGCCAGTGACGATCATTTCACGTTCGCCGGACTTTTACCATCTAGTCTGGCGACATTTGTCATCTTTCCTGTCTGGCCTTCGACAGCTTGACCCGCAGGACTGGGGAAACCTTCGTCTATCTTGGTTCTTCCAGCAGTCTGACCAGGGTGCGACTTCTGACATCGTACGGTGGCACCCTGAATATCCATGGTCAGCCATCTTGAAGTCCGTCAAGTCTCTCGCCTTTGAGAAGGCGGTCTTCAACTTTCAATGGCGCTTGCTGCACCATGGGTTCTACTCTCTCTAATGTCTACATCGATGGGGAGTGGTCAGATCTGCTGGTTGCCAGTTTTGCGGGCTGCTTGAGACAGTTCCTCATGTTTTCTACGAGTGCCCGTTTGCTCAGTTCATTTGGGATCGCCTCTCTCGTCATTATCTTCTGACTGATTTTACCTATCAGTCAGTGCGATTTCTGATGGACTGCTCCACCGGTTCTGTGTACAAGCTGGACCTAGCCACTTCCATCGCCTTTATGAACAGAGAGCTTTGGCTGGTCCATCAGCAGCGATCTGCTGGTGTTCATCAGCCAGCCTCAGCCATCTGGAGGAAGGGCGCCATCCATCTCAGGTCCTTCCTTCATCTTGAATGGCATCGGCTTGGCCCAGCTACGTTCCGGAGACGCTATTCATCATCTCAGCGTCTCTGTAAGGTCATCGAAGGGGATACGAATACCATCTCGTACCTCTTCACCTTTCCCCTCGACATCGATGACCCACCGGTGGGCGGACGGGCCCCCTTTTGAGGCGTTTGAATAGGAGGTGCAGCCCTTGAGGGCTGCCCGTACTCCTACAGCATGCGCGCCTGGGCACCCTGCCTGCTTTAAGAACTAAGGGTGCTCCTCTGGAGCCATAACATCGGCTCCAGTTCCAACAGCTCCTTCTGGTCCTCCACGTCGTTCCTTGCTTGCAGCATGGCGTTCATACTTCATTTATCATTTTTATTCCAATGCTCTGTGAATTACTTCTACTCTGCCGTTCGTTGTTTAGTATCTTATTGAATTTCTTACTTTCTCGCGGCAGCCATGATTCTTTATCGAGCAGCATTGTTTCGCGGGTTACCCCATAAGGTAATAATGAAATTTCTTTTAATGTTATTTCAACAATAACGCGCATAGGGGACGCCATGCAGCACAATTTCATTTTTATTCCCCATTAATAATTGTTTATCATTCCTCAGTCTTTCTTTAGACATTTAATGGGAATTTGAAATTTCTTTTCCTTATTCTTTATAAGGAATTGGTCTGTCTCAATTCTTTTTTATATTTAAAGTTAATTCACTCATGTAGCGATTAATATTTCTCGTTACAGTGTTTTGCTGTATTTAAGGTACATTCAAGTGTTTTTTGTTTTCCGAGAAATATTTTTCTCTTTTGTAATTGAGATCGCAATGCCTATTCCTCAATTTTAATCATATTGTGTAGAACATTCTTTTGTATAGAATATTTTGATATTTTATAAATAAATATTGCGTTTTTTTAAACCAAAATAAGTCTTTAACGAGCCACGTTCATTCTTAAGTTTCGGGGTTTCCTTTAAAGTATCACCCCTTAAATATTATTTTATTTTTGCTTCCTCCTCTGAACATATACATTAATATATAAGAGAGGACGAGTCTTTAGATAAAAAATCAATAGTGTAAAGTTAGTTAAAAAATGTACACTATTGATTTTTTATATACATTATTGCCGAACACTATTATTCATTTCATTATATTTTGGTCCTTCTTCCAAACTGATCAACCGTCATTTCGACCGTGTTCCCGAAGAGATAGGACACATATGCCGGTTAAAACTTTTACTTATTTTTGATACTCTATCAGAACGTGACGGCAAACTAAAAAAAAGCAGGAAAAAAAGATACGACGGAACGACCAACTTTAAGAATACAGTAACGATTTTTTAATTCATTAACATCATTCTGGCAATGCAGTACCGCACATTCTCAACTAGTTTTTATTAAAATTTAAATAAAAATTAAATTTAATTTAATAATTTAAAATAGCTAAAATTACTTATTTATGATTTAAGTTGATTTTTCTATGTGTTTAGTCTAGCGCGAATTCTTTTTAATGATAATAGATATAGGACATAACGCAGCCAACTTCGGCTGCGAGTAAATAAACTATGATTTCAGTATTTATTTGGAATTTAACAATCAATGTTTTTTCGTTTGTTGGAAACAATAAATGTTGGATTGTTGCTCGGCACTGTGGAAACGGGCATGGAGCAGGCGTTAGCATTTTATATATAAGATGATTATTGAAAACAACTCATTTATTTATTTTTTGATGAAAGTTTGCAATATCTGAATGAGAATATACAGTAAAAATTAACACATTAAAACAGTAAAAATTCATATAGAAAAACCGAAAAAAAAACCTTTTAAAATGCTCCTAATGGATGGCCCTGTAACAGTTCTCCCCGGTTCGTGTTGGAATGTTGTGTATAGCTGAGCGAGTTTACCCAAAGTGCAGGAGAAACAATGTGTGGAATAATGTGTATGGCTACGAAATTGGGAGGAAATAGAATGAAAATGAAACAATAGTTTGATCTGACGTTTTTTCAGCCCTGGCTATGGCTGTAGTTCTTCTATTTTTGAAAAATTCCGTGACCTGACCATTAAAAATTCATTTGTTTATCTAAAAATTCCACAATTCCAAAATTCTCTTCTTGGGTGGCGATAGATGTACATGATCGTTTGTGTCTGTGTATTCTGCAATTCCAACAAATGATAAACTGTTAGGAAATAAAGAAATTAAACTCGAGCAAACTCTAAGCATCAGGTAAATGATATTAATTAGAAAAATGGGTAGAAAAATTCTGCGACTTATATTCGAACCTGGGACCTCGACTGTCATGGTCGACGCCTCTACTAATTGGGCTATCGCAGACACCTGAACAGCCATGCTATCACTAAGTGTCTTAAAGACAACCAAGTAGTCTTTACCTAATGTTTGGTGTTTACCCCAGTTTAATTTATTTATTTCTTATTGTGTGTTCATCAAACTTTCTGATGGTTTGGATAGGAGAAATTCACGATCTGTGAACCGGGTGCCCACCTCCCATTGGGCTTTCCTTCTTGACAACATAACTGTTCAAGTGTCTGTGATAGCCCAATTGATAGAGGCGTCGACCATGACAGTCGGGGTTCCTGGTTTGAATCCAGGTCACGGAATTTTTCCATCAATTTTTCCAATTGGTAAACTGTTGCAATTCACACTCTGCTCTCGAGGTCTTGAAGCAAAACTGGTGCATTCATCACTTGGTGTGATCTGGCAGTCGCAGTTTCTTCTGTTGACACATTTGCATCGACGGGCACAGGATCACTCACCACTTGTTTAGTTGAAGCAGTTTGCTGGAAAAATCGATACAGCACCGAGTGAAGGGACTGCTTTCTCTGCTGCCTTTCCACTGTTTCTCAATAGTGTGCTAACTCTCTATTATTTCCATTTACTGCTCTTTTTTAAAGCTTTTCAAGAAAATGTTACTTTCTAACAACTATCAATTCTAAGAAAAGCACAAAGGACAGGAATTATATGTATTGTTAAAATTTCCGACGCCTTCTCACTGATTCTCAGAGGAGGAAGACCCTTCCAGCTGTATGCTGACGACCATTACGCGAAACTTTAAATTATGGTCAGGAAATTAGAAAGCCCGAAGAATATTATATTTTATAAGAGGGTGTTCCTCGATTTATGCATGTAAGTCGTGTGTCCTCAAAATATTTTTGTTAATGAAATTTACAAAATGATCAGTCTTGAGATTCATTTACATGTCTTAAGAACATGTCTTACACACATAACTATTTGATTGGCTGAATCTAGTAAATTTTTTCCAATTTTTGTATTTAATGCCATATCATTTTTAGAATTGTGTGTTGCTATCACTACTGTTGAAACAAACAGAGCAGTCTATTGTTGCACAAACTTTACCTTGCATTATTCGTCAGCAGATATATATTTTTGGTCCATAATTTGAATTTAAATCCATGAATTATTATCGATAAATATTATTTTTTTGAAATCTCATGTAGACAGTGACCTTCTTCTTGCTTTGAAGATCAAATTTGCAAATTGGAATTTTGGAAATAATTGGAATTAAACTATAGATTGGAATTAAACTATAGATTTATGTAAGAAAGAAACACACATGGGCCTATCTAATCGCTATGCATCTCAAAATGGCTAGACCAATCTTGATGAAATTTTTCATGGTAATTCCGATGGACCCTGGGAAGGTTTTAGGTAGGTCATAGTGGAGATATCACGCTACATGGATAGCGTACTCTATAATTCGTTACCCCCTCCCTAAAAGAGGTTAATATGGTTAATTATGTAGTGCCACACCAGTAAATGTGTTACGTTCTGTAATGCCACACCAAGGGGTTTTCCTTATTCTTATTTGTTTTAAACCACACCTGTATTAGAGGAAACAAAAAAAAAATTATTCAAATCGGTCAAGCCGTTTTTGAGTTTTAGCGAGACTAACGAACAGCAATTCATTTATATATATATAGATTTGTCTTTTTTTTCCTAATGTATTTACGTTCATTATATTTATAATTTTTAATTTCTAACTTTTATTTTGAACAAAACAGTTTCAGTTTCAGGAATAGCTGAAGATACTGACCGATAGCACAATATTGAGAGATTTACCATGTTATTTTAAGACCATATACTTCTTATAGGTTTACCTGTAATCTTTAGGTAAAAAACTATTTTCTATATTTTATTCGAAATTTTAGGCTCAGTAGTTTCGAAGATGGGGGGGGGGACTGGTCAATTTTTATCTTTTTTTCTTAAATAACATTAAAACTATTTATTTTAAAATTATAAAAAAAATATATTTGAGACCCTCACAATAAGCCCTTTCATTTGATGTCACACAATACAGTTTTCAAAACTATTTTTTTTATTTTCTAATTTGTCCCCCAAAAGTGATCCCCATATTCAAAATTCATTTATTTACGTTACGTTTCCGTGTTTGTGTCACAGAAATTCATATGTGTACTAATTTTCAACTTAATCGGTCCAGTAGATTCGGAGTAAATTGGCTGTGACAGACGGACAGACAGACACAGTAGTGATCCTATAAGGGTTCCGTTTTTCATTCGGACGTACGGAACCCTAAAAAGCAAAAAATATAATAAATATATTGTATGCATTAATTTATACTTTAAAAAACGAGTAGGCTACAACCACTAATTACCGCAATGTCACTTCTAATCTTAAATTAAATGTCACGAAGAGGTTAAATTAAAATGCAACATATAGTAACGGAAGAAATGGAGGCAGATATATTAACCAAAATATTGACGGCTATACGAATGGAATCTTGTTTAAGGAAGATGAATGTTTTTATGGAATAAATATATAAAACGATAAAGGGGGAAATTATTAGTGTAATAATTTATAGTATTCATATATTTATTCATAAATAAGATAAACGATTGTTGTGAAGGAAATGTTTTATGACTGTTAGATCGTGAGTAGCATTATTGTTGCTTAGTGGATTGTTGAGTTATTATTACAAAATTTTCTTGTAATGGATGGAACGTTGTAAGCAGATAGATTAAAAAGTTTTGTTTTATTTATGATTTCAAACCGTTCTTCCTGGTATATGATCTCATTTTATACGGAGCACAACAGCTGGATGTAATTGCTGGCGTTGGTATCATAATGGTAATTGCTGACGTTGTCAGCCAAATTTATATCCGCTTTTTCCAAAGACTTGCACTTTTACTAGGAAAATGAGCTGGATTGCCTGAAACAGCTGACAGTCCATTGTCGACTGCTTTCACAAGAATGACAAAATAAAACTATTAATGCAAACATTGGATAAAATGAATAAAATAAAAATATAAAACTAAATGTCTACTGACAAAATAAATACAGGGTGTACCTGAACTTCGTGTACAAACTTGGAGGGGAGATAGTATGGGTGATTCTAAGCAAAAAAGTTCATATTAACGTGGGTTCGAATTTGAACGATAACTGAGATATGAACAGAAATAAAAATGCTACCACCAAGATCAACAGCTTAATAACTCATGTTCTCTAACACCTAGGATAATGAATTTTGGGGAATAATATGGTACATAAAACTGTGTATACCGTTAATATTTTATCGACTTCCAAAGAGTAGTTTCCGCGTTACGCAATCAAGATCGTAACTTGTGCTGGGTAGTACTCGCATGTCAGCAAGTACTGTGCATAGACAGTTTTATGTACCCTATTATTCCCCCAAATTTCATTATCCTAGGCGTTAGAGAACCTGAGTTATTAACTTGTTGATCTTGGTGGCAGCATTTTTATTTCTGTTCATATTTCAGTTATCGTTCAAACTCGGACCCACGTTCATATGAACTTTTTTGCTTAGAATTACCCATACTATCTCCCCTCCAAGTTTGTACAGACCATTCAGATACACCCTGCATTGTCACAGCTTTCTTTTCACTAGCCAAGATGTACTTACGTATCCTCTGATCTTATGCTAGACATGTAGAAGACAGGTGAGACTGGTCACAGTCTGGAGGATCGGATTGGGAGGAGGATACATTCTTTGAAAGCAATCTCTTTGTCCAATAATCTGGTGTACTATGCTTGTTTTCCTGTACACCTCTTAGGTTGATAAATCATCAGCAATAGAGCAAACTTATTTTTTCAAAGCTTCATCATGCACTTTTTTGGGAGTGGTGTTTCAGCTGAGACTCAATTCAGAAATAGGCCTTATATCCCATAGCTCTATACCGTTTCAAAAGTTCCCGAACGCAGGAGATGATTTTCCCTGCATAGCGTATTGTTGTGCAGGTATGCTGAAGGGCTGGTAGACAGTAGCCATGGTCTCTCAACCTCTTTTTTTCAATTAATGGAGCTCCCAGTCGTTACGAATCCCGCTATTTATTTTACATAAATGCAAATACGCGAATATGAGAGTGAAATAAAAGATTAAAGTAAAAAACAGAAAGTGAAAAATAGTAAAGAAAATTCCACGGCCTGGACTCTAGCCAGGGACTTCCAGAGTATACGCCCTGACGCTCTAACCACTAAGCTACCGCGGACGTGGACGCTGTCGCTATTAAACATGCCCTATGAGCATAGGTTAAAGCTCGGCTGCTTGTTCGCAAACCAGGACTATCTTTACTATTAAATGGCGAATATTATTATAATAATAATTGGAAAAATGGTTATAGTAGGATTTTTTCACGCCATTATTTCCGATATTAATTAATAAATACTGAAAAAATAGTAAAGAAAATTCCACGCCCGGAGGTCCCTGGTTCGAGTCTAGGCCATGAAAAAATTTCTTTACTATTTTTCAAAATTTATTAATTAATATCGGAGGTCATGGGTGAAAAAATCCTCCTATGACCATTTTCCAATTATTAAAAAATAGAAGTTTTATTTATAAAACCTACGGTATACGGTATTAAGCTTATACCGGTACAGTAACAGTTTAAAAAGCACTTATTGTGTGAAAACAAATTAATGAATTCTAGTATGCAAGAACGAGCAGAAATGTTTCTCCTTTGCGCGAGAGGGGATTTGATGTTGCACAATGCCACCAACTATTCCATGCCCGACATCTTGACCACCCGAAGCCTTCAACAACCACTCTTTGACGATTTCAGAAAGTGTTGCGGACAGACAACGGCAATGTCGACCAAGTACAGGGACAGGTCCGCAGCAAACGGCCACCGTTGTAGCAACAACTGGGGCTTGTGGCATATAATCGACGCGTGCCATTGCACACACCCTTCGAATCACCCACTCGTCTGTGTGGCGCATCTTGCATGGTTTGAAGTTACACCCATTCAAGATGCAATTTCATCAAGAAACGACAGACGATGACGAGAATCGTCGAGTGCAATTTTGCGAGATAATGATAAACAGATGCCATGCTGCGCTAACCCGTCGTATTTGCTTCACCGACGAATGCACGTTCACTTTGCATGAAGAGGTAAATCACCGTAACTTCCGTTACTGGTCCGATTGCAATCCACATTGGATGAGTGAAGGCCACACCCAGCGTCCTCAGAAAGTAAACGTTTGGGCAGGTATTATGGACAATAATCTCATAAGCCCTTTTTTCATTGACAGAACACTGGATAGCCCCAAATACCGTCAACTTTTAGAAGACAAGGTTGGTCCAGCTGTTGCCGAGGCAGCAGGCGAAAACATCCGCTTCCAACAGGATGGGGCTCCTCCCCATTACGCCGTCTCTGTACGTCAGTATCTGGACGAAGTATTCCCTAAACGCTGTTTTGGCAGAAGGGGGAGCATTGAGTGGCGGCCTCCATCCCCCGATCTTTCACTGCTTGACTTTTTCTTATGGGGCTATGTTAAGCAAAGGGTGTTCGAGACACGCCCAGCAAGCATTAACGAACTGAAGGAAAGAATTAGGCAGGTGATCGCAAATATTCCTCAAGCAATCCTAATCAATGCCTGTAGTGCGTTTGAGCACCGACTAGCGTATTGCCAAGAGGTGAACGGTGAACACTTTGAGCAAATGGTTTAACCTATATGTACCGTTTCCTTTGGGAACGTAAAAATAAAATAAACACATTTGAGAAACTTTGCCACTATGTAAAACTGACTATGTAATTTATTTCAGCACATGGTTTATTTTAGTGGTTGGCCGAACATTACTCCTGCTGTCATAGGTTAGGTTTTCCCGACATACAGAAGGGAACTTTTGAAACACACGGTATTTTGTATTTATGCTTCTCAATATTTACATCCTCAAGGATTAAATTGTTACTCTTAGGGAAATCTTATATAAATAAACAGAGCTGGTTATAACAGCTGGTTATGTAGCCTACCTTTCCTCAAACATTCTGTACTGCTACCAACTCTAATAATAAAAAAATGAGAATTTTTTATAACCCCATGTCTCCAATCTGCTTACTAATTAAAATGCCTTCCATCCACTCTGTCTTCCCTAGCTGTTGGCAACTAATCAACCGTAACAATGTCTTTCCTTTAGCAGTTAGTCCATTGTTTGAAGACTTTTGTTGTAAACAATTGACAGCCAAAAATATGATGATATACTGGGTGATTCAGTCAATTTCTGACCATTTCACTCGAATGATCTGCATTAGGGATAAACAATTGAAAGAATATGAGCGCCATATCGAATTTCTAAATAGTTGCAGTTTGTATTGTTGCAACGGCGCTGCCTGAAAATCGTATTGTTGAAAAATGGCGCTCGCTGAAAAATGGGTTGTCGAATTGTATTTCGAGACAAAATCACCTGTAACCGTGCAAAGACAGTTCCGGAAGGAGTATAAGTGTCGAGACGCACCAGGCAGGCAAGTAATCATGGATTTTGTCAAGCAATTTCGTGCCACTGGATGTGTTAAAGGCAAGAATAAAAAGGCGGGAGCGAAGCTCGTGTTCGTACTGCCGAAGTTGTCGAAAATGTTCGCACAAGGTTGGTCGTTTCCCCTACCAAAAAATCTGTTCGCTGCCTATCCATTGAAGAAGGGCTGTCTATACCACGACGTGGCGAATTTTGAGAAAGGATTTACACCTGTTCCCGTATAAGATCCATGTTTATCAGGAGTTAACAGACACTAGAAGACAGAAGCGACAACAATTTGCGATGGAGTTTGGAGCAGAAATGGAAGCCAATCAGAACATTGTGGACAACCTGTGGGCGTCAGATGAGGCCTTCTTCCATCTGTCAGGTGATGTTAATAAACACAAACGTTCGTTTTTGGGGTTCCCAGCACCATCATGAGATCCATAAGTCACCTCTTCATCTATGAAAGGTTATGGCTTGGTGCGCGATTTCCAAAGGAGGATATCATTGGTCCGTTCTTTTTTGAGGGCACCGTAACGTCACAGGCTTACCTTAACATGTTGGAAACCTTCTTCATCCCCGAGCTGCGAAGGAGGCGTATACCGCTTCGACATCAATGGTTTCAACAGGATGGGGCTAGGCCTCACACCACTAATGAAGTGCTAGACTTTCTCAATCAGAAATTCGGAAATCGTGTCATTTCAAACAGGTTTCCAGATCGATTCGGGGGTGGCTTTCTTTGGACCCCTACGAGTCCTGACCTAAACTCATGTGATTTTTATCTCTGGGGGTTCCTTAAAGACAGTGTGTTCACTACAGCACCAAGAATCCTAGACCGGCTGCCACAAAGCATCGTCGACTGCTCACCCTTGTGGATGCGGAAATCCTGGATAGAGTTATGAACAACTTCACCATTCGGCTGCGAGCAGTTCAAAACGTTCGTGGTGGCCACATTGAGCATATCATCAAGACTTTTCCACGGGAATAAAAACTCCGAACTGCCTAAAATATCATACTGAAATGCTAAGTTTGTAAACATTAATGGGTCAATAAATCATAGTACTGAAATGGTCAGAAATTGACTGAATCACCCTGTAAAAGAATTATTAGAAATAAATATAAAGTTTTTCAACAGCATTACAAACATTCTAAATATTATCAAACACATTTATTTACGCATCATGAACCTAAATGAAGGTGCTTTCTCACTTTCACCAGGATCGGACGGAGGATACTCGGGATTGACTGAAGCGTTGCATATAGATGGAAGACGCGGTGATGGGTCCTGTAAAAGGGTCCGCCAAGTTGCAAAATAGATCGGAGACATTGGGGAAGAAAATAAGTAACCGCTCCTTGATATTGAGGCCGATAACCAAACCGTTCGAAAAACGCTGGTGAGGCCTCAGAGGAATTGCACCCTTCTGGGGGACTGGGCATCCATTCGTGTGGAGCAGACCTGAACGCCAGTAGAGCAGAAACTGTTAGAATGCCGAGTGACTTGGCACCGACCACGACTTTATCCGCGCCCTTGAGTGGGTTTTGGACAATGCATTCGACCATCAATGGGGAGACCTATGAATTTTTTTATCGATTCTGGGTCAAGCATCTCGATGATTGGCCCTGGCTATGCAGAAACCTTTGGAGTACTGGTGTTGAATGCTGATGCAGAGAGAAGGATATTTTATAGTCGCGAATGAGCAACAAATGGTGCTAAATCAATACCTCGAGACCCAAATCGAACGCCTGGAAAGCAAAGGATGCGAGTTCTTCACCCAAATGTTTTGGTTGATCGACGATCTGCCTTGCTCCGGAATTATAGGGATGGACATTGACTGCCTACGAGGGTTACAAGCACGGGTGACCTTCGCGGTGAGGATCCCTCTGACGTGCTTGCCCATGAGAGCCCATGTGGTGGATAGAGAAAGTGCGGAACGACAGCTCCACCAGATAATTATCAACGCGGCCTAACAAGTGGCTCATATTTCGGACAAATTTCCAGGTTACATGCACCACATAGACACCGAAAACCATCCCTCGGTGCGGGTGCGTCCTTATCTGCAATCCTCATATAAGTTGCGCATTGTGCGGGAACTAGTGGAAGAGATGGAACGCGACCAGGTCATAAGCGACCAGGAACTGGACTCCTGAGTGCCAGGCCTCCTTTGAGAAAGATTTTTCCCAGCCTTTCGAAATAAACACGGACGACATTAAGAAGGCCGTCACCGGGATGCTTGCACAGCGGGTGGGGGACCAGTTAAATATAACTGGCTATTGCAGCCGTTCACTCAATGACGCTGAGTCACGGTATTCCGTCATTGAGTGGGAATGCTTGGCTGTTCTTCACGCCATTGAAATTTCCGTCCGTATCTGGAGGGGACCACCATCGTTGTCTTCTGCATCTCTCAAGCGCTCAGCTGGGTGCGTGGTAGCAGAGCGTGGTTCGCACCGCCACTTTTCACGTGAAGATTTGAAATGTAACAGAGAAATACGCAGTGGAAATAAATCCAGTGACAGATGACGCAAGTAAGATAAATCAAGATACATTGAATGCCTAAAATGAACCAATCCAACTTGGAAAGCTATTGATACACAATTATACCTATACGGCTATGCTAAACTAGATCATAAAGAACTCATCAAGCAAATGAAACTATAATGCAATTGAAGGTCCGTATAATATTACAGTAACACAAAACGGTAACCAGTTCCCAATATTACCAAGTCCTTAAACTTTGATAGAGGATAAGAGTCCTAAACGGCAATGTTTAACACTGCACCAAACACAAAAAAATGCCTAATAATGGCTTAGAATATATGACCGAAACACCGGCTCATACAGTTATAAAATTAGGGCCAGTTCTAGAATAAACGTCCTTAATAGATACGGTTATCACTACACAAATCAGAAAATATAACCGAGATAAATATGTCGCAGATAGGGTAATAAATAAGAAACACTAATACTATCTTAATTGCCACCACTACACAAATTTGTGGATACAACATAAAATCACTTCGCCTGGGAATGGATGTCGATGCACAGGTTGGAACGCTTTAATTTTTTTTCTACCCAAGAATACCTGACGAGGAATGCTCTTCCGTTAACCCCAACAGGCCATGGAGCTAATGAGCATAAGAAAAATAATATATTCTTATTATTAGCGAACATGAGAACATTGCAATTAACACAAAGCTGTTCGCAAACACTATTCGGAGCTAAGAAACATGGAAATGCACAGGGCGACTCATGCACGACTTTACACACCGTTTCTTATCAACGTGAAGCCCAGATAATGGTCCAGGTAAGCTCGATTGCCGAACAGCCAGTTTTGCACGTTAGAGGCAGGTTTCACTTTGCTGTACCTAATCTTGAGAAAACAGCGCTTCACTAAGCAATAATTAAGACCAACACGAAACTGGGCACTCACCAGATATAAAGTTCTGCATTCCACAGTCCAGGATGGTAGACGGGATGTAATCCTAGGAACGGCGGGCTTTCATCCCGTCATGCTTGGGCCGACATCATGCCACGCTGGCAATTTCGTTGTATTGGGGGTGCTCACGCTCGACGACGCTGTCGTCTCGTTTGCTGCCGTCACAGGTCGGGAAGCTGGCCGAACCGGAATTCTTTTTCCGTTGCCTTCTCTTCTCATCCTTATAGATAACGATTTACTCGGCTGCGCTACCCTTTCCTTCCTCCAATCGTCCTTACTCCGTCCATCTCTGCGGGCTCCATTAGAACGACTGCCAAAACCGTGGCTCCCTCCTTGGTCTCGCCGAATGTCCCGCGGCTCATGCTGATTGGCTCCTCCTGCGTGTCTCCGATGTTGATGTGTTCGATTTCGCCATCCATCTTCCGGTTTCGTTTGATGGAGGATACGAGTTTGGTACCGATGGATGACGTCACTGGAATTCATAATGTTGCCCAAATTCCGTGACACTATATCAAGTCATAGCGCAAAAATTTTACTGACCCCAGATGCGGCAGGACATACCCTTGTTATTGCAAAATGCGTGAGTTGCCAGATGTGCAAACCGACCAATGCACGTCCCATGGAGAATCCTTTACGATGGTAGCCTAACAGTCCGGGCGAGCTGTGGACACTCAATGCAATCGGTCCATTAAAACTCTCACCTGAGAAAAAAACGATTCCTCTTGTTGGTGGTCGATGCCTTTTCTGGCTGGATTAATGTTAAATCCGTCCCCAGACCTACCCAAGACCATGTTATTGATTTAATCCAGGAGAGCACACCAGCGGCAGGGATTTGACACCAGTCTTGGTCGACAACGCCTTGTATTTTCAAGGCGAGCGATTGAAAAAGTTCTTGGCATGACACGACATACAATTGAACTTTTCCGTACCTTACACCCCTCAAGCAAATCCTATGTAAAGTATGTCTGGTCCAACTGAACTTTTCCTCTCGAGAAGGTGCTTATGGGATAACCCTGGTACATGTTCGAGTGAACATGTCCCGCGTGTTTTACACACCGTTCGAAACCTCCCCCATATGGAGACACAGATCGCTCCAGTCAAACTAAACAAAGCTGTCCAAACCAAAATACCGCGGGTAAAGACCCGATTGAAAATAAAATCAGGCGAGCGTATGTGAACCGCCAAAAACGTCTCAACCGACGAAGTCGGATGCACCATTAAAAAAAACTTTGTATTAGTAAAAAGCCGCATATTGCCTCATAAAGCAGGCTCCGCTCAAGCATTTCGCGCCCTTTACTTTGGGCCTTTCCGGGTAGAAAGATACTTGTATGCCCAAACTTTAGGCCTCCAAAGATTAGATGAACCACGCGACAAACGACAATGGAGGATTTTTTTCAGAGATATCAAACGGTATCGCGAAGATTTTAAAATAAGTTGAACTGGCCCCCCCCCCCCCCTTGGTATTGGTATTTCTCTACTGTTTTCAGCAAACTTCTGTAGCGACATTTCGTGTTCCCTCCCGGGAAAAGTCAGGTTCGTGTTCCCTCCCGCGTACGTTCTTTTTTCTTTTTAGTCGAAGGGGAGGATCTGTTGCGTTCCTCGTGGGGGCAGAAGTGCAGAAGTTCGAGTAGAAGAAGAGCAAAAAAAGGGTAAATTTTTGTGAAGACGTTCTTTTGCATTTTCCTCCTCAATTGCTGGTACAGGGTATAGGGAGCCACAAGGGTAAAATGTAAGGGTTCACCTAACACTTTCCGCGTCTTCAGTTAGCATGATATTTGTATTTTGGCTCCAAAGCCTCGCCATTTCTGGGCTAAGTGTCGCGCCTCCACGGGGAATTGGGATTTCTCTTCCCGACCAGGAACTCTATGTATCGACCGCGAGCTGCGCATGTTTAAAATTATTGTGTGGGAGGGGCCCTATATGGTGTAAGGAAAAGCACGGCAACCCTCATGGTTCGTGGTGGATGGATCATAGGTAGAGTTTTGGCTACTCGGAATAAGCTCCGGAGTTAGTTTATTCGGTTCTTTAAGTTTTTCTTTTTGGTGTAAAAATATTTTTATTATTTTACTTTCGGAAACTTGCATTTAATTTTTATTTACTCTAGTAGTTGAGAGGCTTGCTCTTTGCTAATCCTAATTCTTGTTATTGATGAGCGTAGCGGGAGGATGTTTTCTCATTGTTGTAGTTTTTACGCACTTGGATTCGTGGCTGTCACGTGTCAAGCGACGTCGTCTGAGAGTCATAACATGCTCGGATCTCCGCGACGAAGATGATAAACGAATATCATTGGACGACAATCCGAGAGATCGACGGGGGAGTTCGAGATTGGCGGATGGAGAGCGACGTCACGACAGAGTGAGTGGTAGAAACGATCGAGAACGGACGAGGAGAAAAAGGTCTCGTAAAAACTGGTGGAATGGGTTCTCGCGATGAGCGTGGACGACAGCTTAAACAGGACGGCACGAACGACAGCTCGACCTGAGAACGACAACTAAGTCGACGAGCTCCAGCGCACGCAGCGAGCCATGCGACGAAGGAGCCGAGACGGCTTCAATGGCGACGTTCTTCAGCAACGTCTTCAGCTTCTCGTGAGCGCTATCGCCGAGGAATTCTGCCAGTTGCTATCGTCTGAAACGAATGACACCGACGGGCATGACAGAGCAAGTCCGGCCGCATCGTGCTCAGTCTACAACATCTACGTAAACAGAGACCGGAGAAATAGTATCGACGAGTCGACTTCCTCGCCAGGTACGTGTTACGATTTTGAGGCAGTTAACGCTCTTCTGCTACGCGACGACTGATTTCGCCAAACAGTTTTTCCAGTAAATTGTTGGATTTTCCGTTTTCTCGAATATTGACTTTCTGACGGCGACTAACAGCATCCGAGACAAACTATTGACTTTGCTTTTTAAGTTTTAGTCTACTATCATTTTGGCGAACACGCTTGAACTCGACTCGTCAATTAACTGACTTCTTCTCTGTTACCTTTAGCGCAAGAGTGGCTGAACCCAATTGCTTAGTCTTGCACGAGAGATTCACGACAATGGGTCTCCGTAGTTCAAGTAGCATAGTTAGCTACTGGAACTATTAAACTGCTGCGCATTCGACCCAGAGAAAGATTCATGGTAGTGTTCGTATTATTGACAATATTTATAAAATATAAATTCGTCATTATCGTGTTACCGAAATTTTGAACCGTTTGTGTCCTCGGCTCAGAACAAAGGTTTCATCATATTGTGTGTGCTATTAATAATATTTATAGAGTGTAAATTTTTCGTCAGCAAGCTGTGTTGGAATTAAGTTGCATCTCTTCCTGATTTATGTGTGCATTTTACAGCTACATTAGTAGTGAGTTCGTCGAGTAACTTCATGCTCAACACTTGTCCAGCCCGATTTGTGTCATATCTATAAGACGGCCTTGTATTGGAGAATTAAGTTGCGATTGCTACCAGACGTAACACCGCCTTCTCCATTAGCGTTTGTTTCACATTGACCTCATCGGGAAGCTCACCCGCATCGCAAGGGTTTTGCGGCGACATAACGAACATTAATTCTTTTCCCAATTTGATATCTGTTATTCCAATTGAACTTTATTTTACAATTTATCCACTGCGTCTAGTTTTCAACTCTGAATAAATTTATTTATATTCCTTACTTCTGCCTACTGATCCTTTCTTGTTCACATTGACATGTGACAGTGGCTGTTTTCTGAATCACTTTTTATACTTTGGCTTTTGCGACGAGCGGTACAAGTGGGAATGGAGTCCTTGGTGTGGTCTTGATCGTCTTGTCCCTTGTTCGCCAATGTTTGTAGGCCCTCCGGATCATGCTGCGGGAACAGTTTTAGTTTTTTGTGATAATTTCGCATTTCCATTCGGTCGCCAGTGATGGTAACCAGTCAAACTGATTATTCTTCCAGAAAGAGATAGGAAAGGACTGATTTCCTGGATTTTTCGAACGTCGATCGCCATGTTGCTTTGAGGCTTCGAGTCATGCCAGGCTAATTGAGTTCACTTCAAGTGCGTTTGCTTGGCTTCAGTTAAGACGAATTCTTGGAAGTCTTTCTCAGCGTGGACCGACAGAGATGAGCGGCGCGCCAAATCTTCATAATGAAACGGGCTTGAACACCGCATTTGGATGTATTATCGTAATTGCCTGAACGAAACCAACGGTCTTCAGGAACCAGCGCAACCAGGAGCGCTGAGGAGTCGACGCAGATAAGTGCAAAATTTACGTTACTCTTGTCCTTTTTTAAGAACTATGCTGGCTATCGTTTGTTTGCATGAACTGTTTTGAGATCCTCGCAAGCCTACAACTTCTGGTCCTTCGACGAGATTCTGGTACACGTCGATGCGTTTGCTTCTCGGAAGGCATGCAGTTCCCATGGCAGTGTGAGCCATCTTGCCCCGACGCATTCGCTGATGTCCCGTGCGACTACCCGACAAACCTGGAGAGTTCTTCACTGCGTAAACGCGCTATCTTGCTTATGGGAGCGTGACTTGTTTCCTCCCCCTAGTTAGATCGCCCGTTTTCCTTCTCTTTGCTGTTATTTAAGTGTGATGTCCTGTGCCCCCGTTTGTCTTTCGTTTTCTTGTTAATATTTTTTCCTTTCTTTGTTCGATCTGACTAAACTTTTCCGCAGCGGCGAGCGACGTTTCACTCCGTAGTCCTTCATCCTTCAGTCCATCTTGCCCAGAGACATTCTGCAGTGAGTTTATTTAGACGTCGGCCAACATCCTTCTAAGCTGCGTAGTCGCTTTTATTTTTGTGAACTTTTGAGCCTCAATGGCAGTAGAAAAACCTGAAAACCAAGTTAACCTGAATCCAGACGATTTTTTGAACAATTTCTTTGCTTTTTGAAATGAAACCTTTGAAATCAGCTTTTAATTATTTCTATTAATTTGAAATTAGCTTAATATATTTTGTTTTAATTCTCCATTCTGGGGATTTGTATAGAGTGGTAGATTCTTTGTATTATTTTTATTTTCCTTTTTCATTCCAGGTGACTCTCGCCCTAAGAGGAGCCTCCTTTTCGTTTTCCGGGGAGCAAGAGCGTGTCAGAAGGTCGCAAGCTTATTTTGTTCTTTAAATTGTGATTGATTCCAGCTCTGGTTATGTTAAAGTAATAAACCCGTACCTTGCTCATTCGGAATTTGTGTTCCGTGCCTTTCCTTCAAACACACACACACACACGCACACAAACACACACGCAAACACACACATATACACACTACTGCGTCCCTGGTAAAGTTGTTAGCTATGGGGGTGGGGTACCTGTAAACTGTTTTAGTAATTTGCCTCTTGCTCGTTCCCTTGGTTAATTGCGGGGATTTCGCCTCAACGTTTTAGTGGATTGGTTTGGTTTGGTTTGTTTGGTATTAACTTCCTTTTCAACTGCTATGGTCATTTCAGGACGGCGTTATAGGGGCCACAAATTTTGCCTCGCAAGGGTTCTTTAATGTGCAGCCGGCAAACGACTACACGGGACCAACGGCTTCATTTCCCTTCCGAAGGAAGTGCGTGATCTCAGGATTTCCCCCTGAAAAATCCTCGTCGTCCTCGGCCGGGATCGAACCCGCGTACTCGGGCATCAGAGGCGATCACGCAACCGCTGAGCCACCGAGGCCGATTTTAGTGGATTGCCCTAGTCCGTCCCAAGGTATTAGAATAGGTTAGTGTTTTTTTTTTTTCCGGAGTTAGAGCTATGCACTGATCCACAACAACTTTGGTTTTGGTGAATTCTGGCCTGTAACTTGCTTTGAGTATTGGCCCGCTACTTTGTTTTAGCCGGTGCAACATCAGTTTAGTTTGAAAGCGTAACAGTTTTTATCCGAGTTGCGTTCCTGCAACATACCATTTTTTGAGTTGGAATTTGCGGTTTCACTTGGAAACTGCTGGAGTTATGAGGTTAGCACGTTGTACCGTTTCGTTTCGAGACTGCTACGCGTGCTACATACTATGTACACTGACTGCTCGAATATCCAGAAAAATACTTGATGAATTATCCTGAAACTGCAGGGGTGTAAAGAGCATGTTAAACCTCACATTTCAGCGAAGGTCTTGTCTCGAAAGCAAATAGGTGACTAGCAACAAAAATGTTTAGGATCATTCTATAAAAAATCGTGCTTGAAATGCGTTGTAGCTGTAGCATTTGATTAAGAGGCTTCTTTTACTTATGTGTTCATTTCTATGAGAATAGCGTATATTAATGGAGATATAAAGATATCTTTAAAAAAAATCGAAATATCGCGTAATTTTTTGTTTATAACATGCACAGTTTTCAACCCAATGCAATGCCATTTTCAGGAAACATGACAAACTACATAGAGACAACACCCTGAAATTAGAATATAATATTTGATGAAATATGAGCATTTTTACTAAATAACTGCGAATGCGCAAGCATTACCAGAAATGTCTTTTGCATAATTAATTAGCCAAATGTATAGAGCTATTCTTAAAAAAGCCCAAGCAAATATCGTGAAAATTCAAAAAGATGTCGTCGATAGAATGAATTGAATTTTAGTTGCTCTCTAAAATAAACAAAACGATAAGAGGTTTTCTCCAAATTATTGTTGGACCGGACACCAGATCAACCTCTTCTCCTTACGGTGATATGAAGTCATCATGCCGTAGGCGCGCCTTTCGCTCTTATTACTCTAAACATTTGGGGTGGAAACCCTATCGTTTTGTTTATTTTTGCGAGCAGCTGAAATTCAAGTCATTCTATCGGCGATATCCTTCTGAATTTTCACAATATTTGAGTGGGCTTTTTATAAGAGTGGTTCTATACAGGGTGTTTCAAAAATATTTTTACAAACTTTGGGGACAGGCTCCTTACACCAAAACAAGAAGAAAAGTTCATAAAAACATATTTCCGAATATCCTTCCTTTAAGAATTATTAATGAAAGTTTACAACATAGGTGATTGGAGCTCATCCACACAAACTCATTAAAAATGCTCGAAATGTCCCCCTCTTGTTTCTAACACTCATGCACTCGTCGAATCAATGACTGTTGCACTCTTTCAAATATTCCCTGACGGTTTCGAATGCTTTCGCAGGCTTCCGTGATACGTCGATGAAGAGTTTCTGCATCCGGATGGTCTGCTGCACAATTGATTAAGATGTCCCCAGAGATAACAAGAAATTAAAGCCTCCCTCAGAAGGTAAAGGAAAATAGCGGAAACTCCGATTCATCAATTTTAACCCCTTCATATGTACTTTTTAACCCCCATTTTTTTTTATCAAAAAATTTACTTTCTCGAACTTAGTATTTAGAAAATATAAAGGAATCCTATCTTCTTTCCTTTCTCATCATTTTCGATCGAATGATATAACACACGCCAAATACTGCAATAGTTCTAAAGACAAAGTGACTGCCACCTCCGCAACTCCGACTCCACTGGGACAATTTGACCCAAACTTTATAATAATGTAGATTTTGCCTAGGGAATTTGCATATCCAATCTCACTTCTTTACAAACCTAAATACCATATAGATCACTTGGTCCCCTCTAACTCCCACCCCCGTAATTCTGACCCCCAGTGGGCCAATCAAAACTAAAGTGAAGGTACTCATGCGGTAAGCTAAATAGGTAAGCTACATTCCGAATTTCAACTTTCTACCTCAAAAAATGCAGAAATTATGAAGGGGGCGGACGGACAGACGGACATTGTGAGACCAATAAGTAGCGCCATTCTTCCGCTACTTAATTCAAAGGACTAAGGTCGTAGAACGTGCAGGCCATGGAACTGGTCCTCCTCTACCTATTTTTGAAGACAGATGAAAGACGAATGTAAACAAGTCTCCCTGGCAACACAATGCCATCTGGGATACAATGAGTCAAACGAACATTAATAACTCGAAAACGAAGGACTTTCGGACATACGTTTACATGAAGTTTTTTTTCTCGTTTTGGTGCAAGGAACCTGTCCCCAAAGTTTGTAAAAGTATTTTTGAAACATCCTGTACATTTGACTAATAAATTATGCAAAAGACATTTTGTTAACACTTGCGCATGCGCAGTTAAACATTATTTAGTAAAAATGCTCATATTTCATCAAACATTTAATATTTTTATATTCTGATAGCAGGGTGTTGTCTAAACTGTAGTTGGTCAATTTCCAGAAAATGGCATTGCATTGGGTTGAAAACCCTGTGTCACCTTCGAAAGTGACTATTTGTAACTCTATAGCTCTCGATCATCAACAAGCAGACGAGAGCAAATGTGGAGGTACAGTGCCGCCTCCCAACGAGATAATATTAAAAGAGAACGTCGGCACGCGCGCGAACGATAGGCAAAAGCGTCATAAAGGGCATAAGCGGAAGCGACGCAGGAGAAAGCGCACGAGCGAGGGTCATGAGCGGGACATTCGGATTCAGGGAGAGAAAATTTGGAACGGTACGAGAAGGTCATCTAAAAAGCCTCCTCCCGAAAAGAACTGTAATTTGAGGTGGTTACGAGTACATGAGGAGAAAAGTAGCTCGCTCAAGACCTACGCAGCTATGCCACTCGCCGTGTCGTATTAACTTTATGGAAACTTTTTCAGGGATATTTTGCTACTCTCCGACAGCGACTTCGCCGTGTGTTTTAGTGTCTGGTGCATCAAAACGAGGGAGCCGCCCCTTCATCGAGGAAGTCGAACCGGAGCCCGTTACGGAGAGTTCGAGCCCGTCGCCACGTCAGCAGCCGCCCTTCATCGTTCTGCCAGCCACTATCCGGGACAAGAACCCATTGCGCACATTGGTGTCTGTCGCAGGCCTTCAACTAAACCAAATTTTGGAAGTGTTTCCAGACCTCTAGCACGAGGAAGTGCAACTACACGAACCTGCCGTGCCTGTCATTCCCTGGACTTTTGCCGGCTGGATTTGGGAAGGAATAGGCCACGTCTTCCCCATCACAGGTGACTGCCGTTCCATGTAGCGTAAACTATTGCTACACACTCTAATGTCTCTCCTCATTATATCAAATGTTCCGCTCCCGCTTGAGGACTCGCTAAAGTTCATCATTAATACTAATGGCGTAGTTGGCGTAAATTTTTAGCATTAATTGCATTATTTGCTTACTCTTCCTTTGACGTATCGTAAACGTAATAAATTAAAAATAAAAAGTCAAAGAAATTTTAACTAAAGCTTTATATTTTACTGAAGCCAGTCGAGTTTCATTATTAATGCCCTCGTTTCTATTTCTTTATTTCAGGGTACGGCGTATCCTTGGCCATTAATCTCCCTACGAAGTGCCCTTCGGAGTTATGCAATGCGTTATGCGAATACTGGGCTGCCATCCGGAAAGGAGGGTGTCCCTAGATGAAAGGCGTCAAGAAGACCCTGTTACGAAGAAGTTTGTTGGTTAATCTGGCAATCTGTGTTAAACTCTACCGATTTATCACTACCACGCGAATTCGTCCAACGACTGTTCGTTTTGTAATAGCTTAGCTTTACTATAATTTTTTTTTGTTTCCCTATTAATTCATTGTAATTAATTTCTTTGTAATTCCAAATTGTAAGTTCCCGTTGGAGACCATTGTGGGGGACAGTTTTTTTTTTAAACTGCCTCGTATCCTAGTCTTTAGTAGGATCGTGTGCCCACATGTTCATTGTTTGTATTCAATATCTTATGTACTTATCTAGTCATGATTCTGAATAAATTATTGTTAAGTTTACTAACCAAAAGGAGTGCTCTGATATCTTTACGTTAAATCCCTTATTTCCACTGCGCATACATGCTCTGAACGTGACAAAGAGCATTATTACTTTTGGCAGGCATGGTAGCAGCCCGTGGTTACGACAGAGGCCTGGAAGATTTTTTCCCGCCCAGCCCTCCCTGTGATAAGTTGGTTAACAGCGCTTTTACCTTAGCGTCGAACTATAGTGTGCGCTTTCTAGATTGGATTTAAGTGTCAGCACGGTCGAAACATTGGATTTTTTTTGGATTTTTTTCTCCTTTGATGGGAGAAAAACTTATTGACTGTAGAATTAATGCCATCGATAAGTCATGAGCGTCGGAAATTTACTTTTTCTGGTTAGTAATAAGGTGCAGCGTGTCGCAAAGAAAGGGTATGTCCCATAGACGAGGCTTTTCAACTTTCACCGCCATTTGGCGTTATTAACTCGTTGCTTTGGCAGCATATTTGCGAGCCTTGGCTTTGTTCATATTTCTGTGTTTAATGCCTGTTAAAGTTACAGAAGTCTTTGCTTTTTGGTATTCCCAGAGCATTACTTTTGGCAGGCGAAGGCAGCTATCGCAGCTTTAATTGATTAAAGCTCAATTGGTTGTAATTATATATGTCTTTTTCTTTATTCTCGTTAAAGGTCAAGACTTTGACATCTTAGATTTCATAAGAGTTAAGTCTAATAAAAGGGTGCTATATCCTCAATTTAGTGCGTTGTAGTAAAAAAAAATTTTTTTTGACTTTTGGGTTACCGCTCTCCTCCCAAGCTCGTTTGTACCAATTATTAAAAGGAGAGTACGACGCTTTCCGGTTGTTGAGTCACCCGGTCAAATATTTTATTCTTTTGAGCAAAATTCTTCCAGTATCATGCAAGCTGAACAAATTAATTTAGAAGCTGAGCAACCGGCTTTCAATCAAGAGGCGGCAAATCACCCACCTCTTCTCCCTCATTTTGAGGCTCTCATACAGGCAGTGAATCTGCTACAGCCTACCCCATTGCAAGATGCCCGAAATCGTTTGCAATTCCCGTATTTTTCAGATACCCCAAGGGAGGACCCGGAAGAGTTTATACGGCAATTTGGCATCATTGCTACATGCAAGGGTATACCCATAGAGCATTGTTTGCAGTTCGTTCCGGCTTATCTTAAGGGTTCGGCTTCCAGTTGGTTCTCAGCAGTTTTATTGTCGCAGCCACCTCTCAACTGGCAGCACTTGTCTAGTCATGATTCTGAATAAATTATTGTTAAGTTTACTAACCAAAAGGAGTGCTATTATGTCTTTTACGTTCAATCCCTTAATTCCACTGGGCATACATGCTCTGAACATGACACCCTGCATGTTATAAACAAAAAATTTACGAAAAAATTTCGATTTTTTTAAAAAAATCTTTATATCGCCATGAATATAGTGCTATTCTCATACAAACGAAAACAGATACGTTAAAGAAGCCTCATAAGCATACAATGCTTTTCAAGCACGATTTTTTACAGGTTGATCCCAAATAATATTAAGTAGCGGAAGAATGGATTCACAATGTCCGTCTGTCCGTCCGTCCTCTTCATAATTTCCGCATTTTTTGAGATAGAAGGTTAAAATTCGGAATGTAGTTTATTATAGGCATGTGCACCTTCACTATTTAGTTTGGTTTTGATTAGCCCACTGGGGTCGGAGTCTCGGGAGTGGAAATTAGACGGGACCAAAAGGTCTACGTGTATTTATTCATATAAATGGGTTAAATTCGGTATGCCGATTCCTCTTAGCAAGATCTACATTACTGTGAAGTTTGGGCCAAATTGTCCCAATGGGGTTGTAGTTGTAGGGGTGGCAGTTACTTCGTATTTAGAAATGGCAACATATGGCATGTGATTATTATTCGATCAGAAATGATGAGAAACGAAAGAAGAGCTCTTTTACACTTTCTAATACTACGTTCGAGAAAATCGATTTTTCGATTTTAAAAATTGGAATGAGGGGGTTAAAAAATAAGATAAAAGAGTAAAAATAGATGATCTCAGGGCTTCCGCTACTTTTCTATACCTTCTTCTGAGTTACTGCAACGTTTCGATATTGACGGGGAAGACTTCTTGTCCCGGATTGTGAGCGCTGATGAAACCTGGTTGCACCATGTTGAGCCCGAAACAAAACGACAATCGATGGAATGGCGTCATCCGCACTCTCCACAGAAGAAAAAATTCAAAGCAACTGCTTCTGCTGGTAAGGTCATGAGCACTGTGTTTTGGGACTGTGATGGTGTCATACTCATTGATGTGATGCCGAGAGGCAGCATCATTAATTCGGAGGCATATGTGAACACATTAACCAAACTCAAGAAGCGCTTCCAGCGACTTGGACGCCATAACAACCCGGCTGATTGTTTGCTTCAACAGGATAACGCCCGCTCTCACACAAGTTTGAGGATGTCGGAACAGTTCAGGAAACAGGGTTGGACAGTGTTACCCCATCAACCTACAGCCCTGACCTAGCGCCCTCAGACTTTCACTTGTTTGGGCCATTGAAGAATGCCATTCGTGGAAGACATTTTGAGGATGACGAAGAGGTGATTCGCACATTGAAGACATGGCTGCGTGAACAGAACAAGAACTGGTACCGACAGGGCATACACTCTCTTGTGTCTCGTTGGAGGAAGGCCATAGAACGGGACGGAGATTATGTGAAAAAATAGGGAGTGTAGGAGAAACTCTTTCATGTGTATAAGTTTCATTAAGTTCAATAAATAATTGTTGAAGAAAAATAATTGGTGCATTACTTTCTGTGCTACCATCGTATATTGTTCTGCCGCTAAATGGCACTATTAAGGAGTTTGGATAAACAGCATCAACAATGAATGACAAGATTACTACGGGCTTTAGTTTAAAGAAATGATTATAGATCTTTACAGAAATCTCATTTCTACTTGTTTGATTTTTGCCTCAGACCTTGTTCTTTTAGTTCAAATTTTAATGCTATGCAAATTGAAACAAATTATTTTAAACTCAAACTGAATCTGATTGGGTGGTATTTTTGTTGTTATTATTGTTATCCGTACTGAGTTAGAATGCAGAAGATTAAAAGGAAAAGAAAAAAAAATCACCTTGCCAGGAGATCATAATTGTGTGGAGATAAACGAAATTGATTTAAGGATAGATAAAAACGTATTTTTTATTGTCAGCAGTGAAGAAAAGAGGAGGATAATGTTCGCGAGAAATACTGCCCCAACTAAAGTTTCATCAGACCTAGGTGAAATTCTACTAAAATCTTCCTCTCACTCTCTTTCTACTTTCTGCTAAATATCCTATACTTCGATTAACACATGATGAAATAAGATACGAGCACGCGTTCTGTACCACCCTCATATAAGGAAAAAACCCTCAGGAATAAAGGCGGTGAACGTATTAAAGAAACCGGGGCGAGATCGAGAGAGGGGAAAAAGGCGAATGAATACTCTTAAACAGTCATCACGAACACATTGGAAAATGATACATCCTATTAGTTCGTAATCTCCATTTCCAGCCCCCATTAAATTAAAGTGCTGTTTCATACAGATTGTGTTATGCTGAATGCAAAGTCGTTGTTAAATACATCAGAAATAATTAAAAAAGCTATTAAAATTAGCGCTGGAAACGTGAAAGCACGCCTCTCAACGAAAATGGTGTATGGCGTCACTTTCCTCTAAACCACATCCCACTAGATAAAGGCCTGTGTGCTGTGTTCAAAATAGAAGAATTATTTCACAAATTTGCTTTAATCTTCTAACGAAATTTAAGTTTTTGAACTTATTATTTAAATGGCTTTATGTTTCAATCAAAACAGTGGCAACATAGTGCAAATAAATATAGTTTCATTTTTTTTCAAAGTAGAACCATCTATGGAGGAAGAGAAAAAGCTTCTTTTTTATAAAAAAATCTCGAAACCATATATGATGGTTTTAGAAATCTGCAAAAATTAGTTCCTGTAATAGATTAATTATTTTGGTTAGATTTTGTAAGAAAATTAAAGCAAATTTATGAAGTAATTCTTTTATTTCAGCTTATTTCATACAGACAGCCCGCCTGCGAGCGCCGCCATTTTGAAAACAGCACTCAGGCCTTTATCTAGTGGGCTGTCTCTAAACCGTAGCCAACGAGAAAGACAGGCCCAGGTGCGGAAAAGTCACCTGACCATACTAGTCCGTGTAACAATGTAACATTCTTTGTTTCCATCTTGGATTTTAACAATCAATATTTTTTCCTTTGTTAGAAACTATGAAGGCTGGATTGTTGATCGGACTACTATGATCATGTGACTTTTCCGCGCCGGGGCCTGTCTTTCTCGTTGGCTACGCCTCTAAACGCAATGATTTTATGCGTATGTGAAGCTCGAACTGATTATTAACATTCTCTCGTTGGCTGTAAGCTTTAACCATTGTCGAAAAGAAAACCATTGTCCATAAGAACAACAGGAAAGTGACATCGTAATACTTAGAGCGAGGTATAACGAGAAATACAGGCTCTGGCACTGAAAAGTCACCTGATCATGATAGGTCTAGCAACAATCCAACCTTTATTGTTTCCAACAAAGGAAAACGAACTTATTGTTAAAATGCAAGATGGAAACAATGAAAGTTACATTGTTAATAGACCTATCTTGGCCAGGTGACTTTTCAGTGCCGGAGCCTGTCTTTCTCGTTAGCCTCGCACTTAGAGGCCATGACGTAACGTTTTCTTGTGGTGTCAATTTTAATATTTATTAAAAAAACTAGCAGAGGTACCCGGCATTGCCCGGTTTAATTACACTTGTAGGTAAAGAGATAGATCTCAAAAAATTAAATTATAACAAACAATTGGTTAAATAATAACTCAATGAATACAACACAGAGCAAAGGGACTATCCATTCTACGAAAAATACGAAAAACAGGAAGCACAGGTGATATACCGGAGCATCTAAACTCTTCTTGACTTGCCTCACTACTGCGGAGCATCACCAGATTCTTTAGACTCAAGTTTTTCTTGCCCTTGACGTAGAAATTCTTATACCCTGTTGCTCTATTCGAAACTGCCGTTGTTCAGATGTTTCAAACGCCCGTATAGCTTTTTCTGTTTTAATTGCAGATTTTCTATGACCAATACTCGTTCTTTCTCTTTCCTTTCCAGACACATAAATTTTTGCCAGTCGTCTGGACGCTGCCTTATTAATGTTCTGCACTGCATCATCACTTTATGTTCATTATCAAAAATTCTTGGAAACGTTCAGTCATCGCATTATCAGCATTTCAGTTTCCAAAATATACATTCTCCCACAGAATATAGTAAAAATATATTTTTAGGAAATCTTTGGATCTGCTGTGCTACCAAATAAGCTAGGTGATAACCCCAGCGTGGCTCGGACTTTTTTTTTGGAATAAATTTTGAAATATCTTAAAAATAAACACATGAAAACGCTTAACATTAATCCAGTAAAAATTCTCAATATTAATTTGAAAAAAAAAATGTTAAAGGCTCACAATGGATGGGTCTAAATAATTTCTTACTCATGTAATCTTACTTTAGATGTGCACTTGATGTTGTTGCCATTCCCTTTCTTCTCTCGATGTCTTGAATCAAAACTTGGCCATTCTTCTCTTTTTGTAGTCTAGCGATCGCCGATTCTTCTATTGACCTGCTTACCATTTGCTCAATATAGCACGGAGCTAAAGGAGTGCTTCCTCTGTCGTCTTTGCACTCTTTCTCAATAGTCTCCTAACTTTCCATTATCTCCAGTTACTAATCATTTTTAATGATTTTCAAAAAATTGTTAAGTACTAAGAACTCTTTTTTCTAAGAAATGCCTGAATAACAGGAATTCTATGTATTGTTACAAATTGAAATTTATCTATATTGCAGAAACTTTCCCTTTCATTGTTGGTCATGAGATATATATTGTTGATCCCTGCCTAGTGTTTGTGAATTGCGTATTGATGCCATTGTTGATACCTATTGTTGCACAAACTTTGCCTTGCATTGTTGGTCATGAGATATTTCTCATTAATATGCCCTGCCATAACCATGAATATCAATTTTTTATCGATAATTATTTTTTTCCGAAATCTGAGGTAGACAGTGACCTTCCTCATGCTTTGAAGGTCAAGTATGCGAAATTTCATAAAGATCGGAATAAAACTGTGGATTTGTATTCAATACACACAAACAAACTCACAAACCCACCGACATCTATCTATATATATAACTAGCAAAGGTACCCGGCGTTGCCCGGGATAATTACACTTGTATGTAAACAGAACTATCTCAAAAAATTAAATTAAATTTTGCAATATCCTAAAAATAAACACATGAAAATTCTTAGAATTAATATAGTAAAAATTCCTAATGAAAATTCGAAAGAAATCTTTTTAAAGGTTCACAATGGCTGGACCTCTCCAAGGATGCCACTGCTAGTCTAAATAATTTCTTACTCACGTAATCTTACCTCGGATGTATACTTACAGTTGTTGCAATTTCCACTCTTCTCTCGATGTGTTGAAGCAAAACTTGGCCATTCATCACTTTGTAGAGTCTAGCGGTCGCTGATTCTTCTATTTACTTGCTTCCCATTTGCTCAATACATCACGGAGCTAAAGGAGTGCTTCCTCTGTCGTCTTTTCACTCTTTCTCAATAGTCTGCTAACTCTCTATTATCTCCAGTTACTGATCATTTTTAAAGATTATCAAGAAATTGTTATGTACTAAGAACTCTCTTTTCTAAGAAAAGCCTGAATAACAGGAGTTCTATGCATTGTTACACTTGAAACTTATCCATATTATATCATCATTTTATGTTCATTGTTATAATTCTTGGAAAGATTGCTTTAACATTACATCATCATTCTGTGCTCATTGTTATTGGTGAATTGCGCGTTGATACCATTGTTGATGCGAACACAATGGGCCTATTGTTGCACAAACTTTGCCTTGCATTGTTGGTCATGAGATATATATTGTTGGTTCATGCAGTGTGTTTGTGAATTGCGTGCTGATACCATTGTTGATACCTATTGTTGTACAAACTTTGCCATGCATTGTTGGTCATGAGATATTTCTCATTAAAATGCCTTGCCATAACCATGAATATCGATTTTTTATCGATATTTATTA
>JAHWFO010115002.1:491781-515233 GCA_023313115.1 Rhysida immarginata
ATTATTTTTCCGAAATCTGAGGTAGACAGTGACCTTCCTCATGCTTTAAAGGTCATGTATGCGAAATTTTATCAAGATCGGAATAAAACTGTAGATTTGTATAAAAAACGTACACACAGACCCACAGACCCACAGACAAACATCCTTCTTTATATATATAGAAGACTAGAAGAGGTACCCGGCGTTGCCCGGGATAATTACACTTGCACAATCTTTTCCTTTCATTGTTAGTCATGAGATATTGATTGTTTGTTCATGCAGAGCGTTTGTGAATTGCGTGTTGATACCATTGTTGATACCTATTGTTGTACAAACTTTGCCTTGCATTGTTGGTCATGAGATATTTCTCATTAAAATGCCTTGCCATAACCATGAATATCGATTTTTTATCAATAATTATTATTTTTTCGAAATCTGATGTAGACAGTGACCTTCCTCATGCTTTGAAGGTCATGTATGCGAAATTTCATCAAGATCGGAATAAAACTGTAGATTTGTATAAAAAACGTACAGACCCACCCACAGACAGGCCCACAAACATCCTTCTTTATATATATAGATTATTCAATTAATAAGAAAACCAGTTTTTTTTGTTATTTGACAATAATTTCGCCCAAAAATCGTCACAAAATTCGCACAAAACAAATCGCCCAAAAATCGCAAATTTGAAATTTTAGTAGCCCAATTTAGTCGCAATCGCAAATTTGAAATTTTAGTCGCAATTTGAACAAAAAAGTAGCCCAATTTGCGATAAATCGCCCAACCTGGCAACCCTGGACGCGAGTGGTGCAGGAGCCAAGCTCACTTTGCACGCTCGCCCAAAGAGTAAACCAGAGGAGGTACACTGAATGGGAGAGAAGCCTGATGAACCTCTTTAGTCCTCCAGATGAAAGTTGTACTAACGGACGGGTTTATATATAGTTTGCATGGGAAATAGTAATACGGTATTGGCTGAAAAACAAGAAGAGAACAAATGAGATTAATTAGAAGAACTGTTGGGATAGGACAGGACGGAGGACAAATAGGAAATAATAAGGGGGCGGCGAGAAAAATGCAATAGGATGACACACATGAAATTATAAAAAAGTTTATGAATGATAGGGTGCCTAGCAAAAAGATTTCGTAAAATTCCCTGAATTTTCCTTGATTTTTCCTGATTATTAGCAGACAAAAAGGTTGTCATGAAAGAATATTATTGACATTGTTCAAAATTTTCGATTTTATGATTCCCTGACTGTTCCCGGTTAAAAAAAATTCCCTGACAATTCCCGGTCGCTAGTCACCCTGTAAAAAAGTCCCACATGTAAGAGCATCGGGTCAAAGGTAGAAAAATATGAAAGAACATTGAAAAGAAGAAATAACAGATAAGATAAAGAAAAAAGAAAAAGGAAAAGGGCCCATAGAGCTTGCGACAAATTAAGGAATAGCTGAAGTTGGAGAAAGATATGGGAAAGGTAATGAGGGAATGGTGCCTTTGCTAAGGTTAATGCCATTAGGGGTGAGGGAATTGAATTTTCAAATAAGAAAAGACTCGAATTGCTTTCTCTCTTTTTTTTTATGGAAGTTACTACGAAGGCACCTAACAAGAACGCTCGCAAACGTTATCTCATTGTAATAAAATTAATCAAAGTTGAAGTCGCAACTTTGTTGGCACTCTTCATTGTTGCGTCGTCTTTCTCATTAAATTTTTTGATTCCGATGACTCCAACTTGAAAATTTATGTTTCTTCTGCATTTTGTAAGTTTCTTACCCCTTTATTTTGTTTTTATGTAAATCCTCTTGTCTTCGGACAACCGGATATGTTCTCATTTCGGTCCGCGTTAAACGCACCATCTCTGTATAACTTCTTTTTTGTATCTTTCAAAAAAAAATTTGCATTTTATTCTATTTTATTCTACTGGCCATTACATCATTTTTGAACTCATTGGCCCCCCTTGCTTTATATCCTGTTGGTTCTTGTGTGTATTTATGCTCATTGCTTAACTTGTACCAGTGTTCTGTATATACGAGGGGCGATTGATAAATAAGGTCTCCATGGCTGTAACGTTTTTATTTGTTAACCGATTTTCAAAATTCTTTTCTTATTTTATACTCACATTTGTCCTCTATGTAATGTACTATTCACTTTTCGACATAGTCCCCATCCCTTTCCACGCATTGCGCCAACGCGTGACTAGTTGGGTGAACCCATCGGAGAGGAATTCCGGAGTTGTTGTCGACACCAGGGTTGAATGGCAGCTTTGGACCCTCTTCTGGAGTACGATAACGTCTGCCCGCACACGAGTCACCACACCCCAGAGGCGTTGGAGCGCTTACAGTTCAAAAATGAAAGATGTGGAACATTGCGACTTTCACCACTTCCCAAAGAAGAAAGAGCCCCTTAAGGGACATGAGTTGGTTCTGAGGCGAGGTAAACGCTGCCATTCAATCCTAGTGTCGACAACAACTCCGGAATTCCTCTCCAACGGGTTCACCCAACTAGTCACGCTTTGGCGCAATGCTTGGAAAGGAATGGGGACTATGTCGAAAAGTGAATAGTGCATTACATAGAGGACAAATGTGTGTATAAGAAACAAAAAAAATTTTGAAAATCGGTTAACAAATAAAAAAGTTACAGCCATGGAGTCCTTATTTATCAATCGCCCCTCGTATAAAGGCTTGCATGCCTCTTGCTGTATATCCTTAACAAAGCCGGGAATAAATGGCGAAACTAGTTGGAACTCCTGATGTCCCTCTGTTATACTGTAAGACCACCACCTGTTTAGTTAAAGTTTCTAGCTCCCGGTAGGGCGGGAACTCTATTGAAAAGTGGCGCTGCATGTACAATCGGCCCAACTGCGCCTGCAGCGCCACACTGTTGGCAGATAGAAACTTTCATTTTCAGTTTCAATGAAAAACTCTATCGCAGATCACGGTCGGCCTTAATGCGATCTTTGCGGCATCTGGCGCGATCTGTTTTCCTTAGCTTCTCGAATCAATGGAAAATGGCCGAAGCTCGATGACCATGTATATCTATAGACCGTGATTATAACGATCAAAGTCTTCGATTGTTACGTCGTTATGTTGATTCTGAGCCATGACGCTAGTACTCTGATCACGTGACCACATTGACTCGGAGCATGACTCCGAAGGAATAAGTGAACGCACCCCTAGAAAGAAAGCCTCACAACTGAAAAGTCATACATTGTTACATCATCATAAGTCGACCAAATTTAAAGCTTATCATTGGTAGAAATGCGGTTATCAATGGTCGAAATATGATGATGTAACAATGTATGACGTTTCAGTTGTTTGGTTTCCTTTCTAGGAGGTGTTGCTACGGGTCGACTTAAGATGATGCAACAGTGTATGATGTTTCAGTTGTTTGGCTTTCTTTGTAGGAGCACCACCAGAACAACGTGACAATGTCATATCTTTTCCATGTTCAGGCCTGTTAGTTTCTAGAAGGCCTTGGATAAAACCCTCATTGACCATTCTTGAGTTATTCTGTAATAACAATTAAGCTCTGTTCAACGAAAGTTTGACTACGCATGTCAAATAAAAATTCAGATTTCAATTGTTAGACATTGTTTGAAAAGTAAAATTAAACACGCCCATTCACACTTTCGTTGAACACGAATTCACAATAAAAACTTAAGAAAATATTGAATTTAATAAGAAGAGTGCAATAGTTTTAATCTTCAGTGTCCATTTCACACTATCTAACATAATAACATGTATTTAACTAAATATAACACTTATAAAAATATTTACAATTGCTGATAGAACTTGTATTATATAGAAATGTTTTATTAAAGAACTTGTATTATTATAGAACTTGTATTGTTATCTTCTCATAAACTTTTTAGATTCGCTAGCAATAGAATTTTTATTTCAACCACGAAGACAAAAAAATACTGTTTTCATAGCCTGTTCAATTCTGATTTTGTGTTGTTGAAAATCTGGGATTGCTATGTCCAGTGAACTAAAGCATTTTGTTCCTATAAAAAATTTCCATAATATTCTTAAAGATGACTTTTATATAAATCCATCTCAAATCTCTTACAATGAGCTTCGTTATGTATGTCTAAGCAATTAGACGGAGATGAAAATATCATCCAAGAGATGATATGTATTAATAAGCATTATTAAAACTGAAAAACATACGTCGTATATACCAAACTCGAAGCGAAAAAAAATTAAGCTAACACAAGGCGAAGTGAGGTTTTTAAACCAAAGGTCAAACAGCAGGATTCGTGATATCAATTTTCTCCTGCCCATACAAATTGCAATACTGTAATTTGTCAAATATTGTTTTTATTGTTTCAAGACCAAAATTAATTTGGAAAATATAAAATATCTTTTTGGAAATGAATTTGAAATTGGTTTTGTTAAAAATTGAAAATTTAATGTTATGAAATTTTAATGTTATTAAGCATAAATGATAATTTCATTGATTAATCTTTTTTGTATGGATTGACTCTTTTATTGATTTATTTTTTTCATCATTGGAGTTGAGAAATCAGTTTTTCCTATGTTAACCGGAAAAGTTTTCATTACTAAATGCTGGCACGTTACATGGGGATTTCAATGTAATTATTTTATGGAAATTGAAACTAAATTCGTAAACCGCTGTTTTTGTTTGTAAATAAGGAGGTAAACCGAGCACAATTTCTTCTATAAGTCAATAACTAGGTGCAGGCTGAGAAAATTACTGAACTTAACGAATAATGATGCATTATTTCTTTTTCTTACTTTGGGAAAACATAACACGAGTGGAGAAGAAGAACTATCAATGGTCAGAAAGAAAAATAGCAAAATTAATCATAGTAATAAAACTTTAACTTGTTCAACTCCAAAAACGGAGTGACGTATGTTCAAAAACAGTCATGAGAACTTCAATGACTGAGAACGAATGCACAAAATGTGCTTAAGCTCACGACACTCATAAAAAAGGTGAGCAAAACGATAGGGGATAAAGCCAATAAAATTAATTATAGTAATAAAGTAAATAATAAAAGTGCGTTTACATTTTTTTCCAAAGTTTAAAAAAGATCTTTGTAAACGTTTCGTGAGCAACTTGGAGCCAATCATGGGTATTAAATAATACATGTTCTTAAAATAAGGTCAAATTATAATATTTTTTTAAATTCAGAAGAATTTCTAAGAAAATCACTAAAATAATGAATAATTTAAGTTTTAAGTGAAGATCATGCAATCGCTTTTAATCCTTATTAAAAATTTATACTTTAATATTACTCATAGGTTAGATCTATGCAGATTAAAAAGGAAATCAAATCAAATCAAATCAAATCTTTATTACAAAATGGGGGGATATATAATAAAAATATAAAAGTAGGACACCTTATTTTTGTTATTTATTTCACGTTGCAACTGAATAGAAGAAAAGTTTTTATTTTATATTCTTAACGTTGGTTTCTTTTTTCGATTATTTTTTAATTCGTAATAGAAGTATTTTCGAATACATGTACAAGTTTACTTGTTTCGATACGTAATTCTCGTCTTGGCAATCCTGAGGAGTATAAACAATTAAATAGCGAAACGAAAATTACATTTCTATTTATGGAAATAGAGTGATGTAAACTGTTTCTTCATACTATGAAAAAAAACCGGGTAAGTTTTTGAAAAAGCAAATTTTATAAGATTATTTAAGAAAAGAACAAGCATGTAAAAAATTCATACCCTATCCTGAATTCAGAACTCAAACTCCAACGAGATAACAGAGTGAGAAGGCGCCTAAATAAAAACCTAGCTAAATTTATTCAACCTCAAGTCAAATTTATTCACATTCATAATGATAACAGCTGAAAAGAGGCGAATTTATCACAAACCGCGAGATAAAAATTTAAATTTGTGAAGAAAATATAAAAATTATGAAAATACGCTCCCCCTTTTTATTCTTCCATATGTTTACTAAGTATTCATTTAATGAGTTATTTTTGAGGTTCTGAAATCATGTTGGTAAATAATTTATTTTCTCTGGAGTTAAATATTCAAAATATAAATAATATTCATTTTTAAATATTTTTTTTTTGTAATTAGAAGCATAATATCGATAATTTCGAAATTTCATTCATTATCCAGGTCTATAATATAAAAAAATTACAACAAGTTATTGCTTATATAATGAGGTTGCTTTCTATTCTATAGTTAACAATACAATAGATTTTGTAATTTTTATTAAGTTATTGTTTGCCAAACTAATTTCTTACAGTAATGCATTTATATTATGTATAATTTGGTTATTTAACAGGTTAAACTTGTTTTATTTGTAACGATTTTAATAATTTCAGTGAAGTGGATTAAGTTTTTGCTACGGATAATAGTGATGGTTTCTAGGTTAACTATCTATTTTCTTTAATTAATGTTTTCCTTTGTATATTTTTCAAAAATATTCAACCTACACTTATATAATAAGACAATAAGCTATTTCTGTAAGATGTGCAGATGATTATATAAAAATGAAACAATTAGAGCAAACGAAATCTTAATTAAATTCAATTTATTTAAAGAAAACAAACCTTACAATTGAAACAGAAAGAAACTATATTATTTATTAATTAGTGTTAAAATCATATTTTTCATTCAGCAGTCACCTGCAGGGTCCCACAAAGGACTACCTGATTTTAAGAGTAAATATCTCGGAAACAGAGACCGATAGAAGAATGAAACAAGTGGTATATTTTTTTCGAAAGCCGTAAAAATCTGATGCAGAAGTTTCAAAATAAGCTATAAATTAGTTACAAATGTTTCCGAGAGGTGGCGCTGCAAGCTGTAGTCGTAGAACGGAATCCGAGAAATAGGCTGTGAACTGTATTTTGCAAGCAGCCATTGCAATTACTTCACAATCGATTCAAAATGTGCATTTTTCGAGCACAAAACGAAAAATGAAATTTTCAGTACGCTACTGCAGCACCACCCGTTGGCAATATTTGTAACTAATTTGTAACTAAATTTGAAACTTCCATATCAGATTTTTACGGCTTTCGAAATAAACATACCACTTGTTTCATTCTTCTATCGATCTCCGTTTCTGAGATATTTACTCCTAAGATCAGGGAGTTCTTTATGGCATACCCTGTTCAAAGAAATAAGCATGATCTCCCGGATGAAGATTGAGTCCGCGTTTTCTTTGGAGGCGGGGAACAGTTGTGCTTCCAATGCTTGGTTTGGGGTTTTGTTTTGGAGGTTTCGAATGAACCATAATGGTTACCACTAAACCAAAATTTGAACCACATACCTTTGAACGAATTTCTACTATCATTAATTTTAAATTAGGTTAATGACGCGTCCTCAGTAAAGGGCATGCAAGTTGTTATATCATTCCCCGTGCACGTTGTGGCATGATCTGCTTTACTGCGATTCTTCAGTCCTCCGAGGATTAGGGCTTCCACTTGCTATAGGATTTGTATCTCCCCACTGATAAAAAGTCCAGGGCGGATGCCGCCTACGTAATTACGTATCAGTGTGTCATTGTGAAGGTGAATGGAAGGCTGAGGAGCTCGCGCAAAAAGAGAGCAAGGTGGAGGTGGTGGCGCTAGCCATTGACGGTATCCTCTGGTTTCTCGGCCTAGCAAAGGCTAGAGTTCGAAGGCGCGATGTTGGCATTGATGTGAAAGGCGTAGGTGAAAAGAACGAAAGCGAAATGAGCGGGAATTTCGAGCAGCAACTTGTGACTCCCAAGTTGCCCATCTCGGGGAAAAATCATCTCCAGCTGTTAGCAAGAGAGTAAGATTTGGCTTGGATGGAAAATCCAACTTGGCGATCAGCTAAGGACGTAAACTCTCTCTCTCTCCAGGCGCTGATGATTCGAGAATAACATTTGGTAATGCGCAGTTATCTTGACACTTTACTGACTGTGTTAATATCTCCCATATAGAAAATTTCAGCAAAGAATCTAGCTCGACGACCGCAGAGAACCAGGATTGTTTCTTGCTCGTCGACTGGGTAGCTATTGTTTTTCTTCTACGGAGCGCAGAGAGGAGCGGATTCCACGATGGTTGGAAAAGAAAATTGTATGAAGCGCGGCAATGCAGCCTAACTGTTTCTTGATTAACAACGGCTACGGCAACGTAATCCACATCATACCATTGATGTTTCGTATCCTATTCCTTCGTCATTGATGATAAATTCGTGTGAGTAACGACCGAATTTATCATTGCTTAGTCTACGTTCGAGGCCTAATCCAAGAAGACAGCACTTCCATTGTATCAGTAACTTTCATTCCCGATTCCACATCATTCACCACAGTGAATTTAGTGATGCCATGGGCTCTACAAACGTTCGTCTATGAGGGGATTGGTGCGATTTATCCCAATTAAGGTAATCTATAAATCTCTTTCTAAATCTCTCGCACGTTCCACTGTATGCATTTGATACAGGGTGATTCAATCAATTTCTGACCATTTCAGTACTATGATTTATTGACCCATTAATGTTTACAAACTTAGCATTTTATGATATTTTAGTTCGGAGTTTTTATTCCCGTGGAAAAGTCTTGATGATATGCTCTATGTGGCCACTACGAACGTTTTGAACTGCTCGCAGCCGAATGGTGAAGTTGTTCATAACTCTACCCAGGATTTCTGCATCCACAAGGGTGCAGCAGTCGACGATGCTTTGTCGCAGCTGGTCTAGGGTTATTGGTGCTGTAGTGAACACACTGTCTTAAGGAACCCCCAGAGATAAAAATCACATGGGTTTAGGTCAGGACTCGTAGGGAGCCAAAGAAATCCACCCCCGAATCGATCTGGAAACTTGTTTGAAATGACACGATTTCCGAATTTGATTGAGAAAGTCTAGCACTTCATTACTGGTGTGGGGCCTAGCCCCATCCTGTTGAAATGTCGAAGCGGTATATGCCTCCTTCGCAGCTCGGGGATGAAGAAGGTTTCCAACATGTTATTAAGGTAAGCCTGTGACGTTACGGTGCCCTCAAAAAAGAACGGGCCAATGATGCCTGTTTTGGAAATCGCGCACCAAGCATAACCTTTCGTGGACGAAGAGGTGACTTATGGATCTCATGAGGGTGCTGGGAACCCCAAAAACGAACGTTGTGTTTATTAACGTCACCTGACAGATGGAAGAAGGCCTCATCTGACACCCACAGGTTGTCCACAATGTCCTGATTGGCTTCCATTTCTGCTTCAAACTCCATCGCAAATTGTCGTCGCTTCTGTCTTCCAGTGTCTGTTAACTCCTGGTAAATATGGATCTTATACGGGAACGGGTGTAAATCCTTTCTCTAAATTCGCCACGTCGTGGTATACGACAGCCCTTCTTCAATGGATAGGCGGCGAACAGATTTTTTGGTAGGGGAATCGACCAACCTTGTGCGAACATTTTCGACAACTTCGGCCGTTCGAACATGAGCTTCGCTCCCACCTTTTTTCTTGCCTTTAACACATCCAGTGGCACGAAATTGCTTGACAAAATCCATGATTGCTTGCCTGTCTGGTGCGTTTCGACACTTATTCTCCTTCCGGAACTTTCTTTGCACGGTTACAGGTGATTTTGTCTCGAAATATCATTCGACAACCTTGTATTTCTGCTCTGTTGATAAATCGGGCGCCATTTTTCAACAATACGATTTTCATGCAGCGCTGTTGCAACAATACATACTCCAACTATTTAGAAATTCGATATGGCGCTCATATTCTTTCAATTGTTTATCCCTAATGCACGTCATTCGAGAGAAATGGTCAGAAATTGACTGAATCACCGTGCATATAAATTAATATTTTACCACGGCCACCCATGCTAATTGAGTTCCTAACTTTCCTTATTGTTTGCGTATCCTTGCGTCAGCGCCTTCCTGTGCGGTTTGTAAATGATCAGCTTCAGATACTGGAACAGAAATTTCTGAATCGCCCTAGCATACCTATCCGCAGACATTAATGATATGGACTCAATTCTTTGTATATTCGGACTTCAAAAGTTGTAGCTATCCTCAGCTGAACCTAAAATACTTCTTGCCTATGTATCGCGACCACAGGTACCATAATGTTTTTTTGCATTGTATGATCTATAATTCCAGTTTAAATTCGATAATAGAAAAGAAACAGTTTCTTGAATGAGTAATATGGTAGAGTTTTAATTACGCCAACGCGTTTCGGTTAACACCATCTTCACCCAATTGAAGACTTGTTTAGTATGGAATTCTGAAAAAAAAAATTCCAAAATCCGATGAACCGATCACAATCCAAAGCCGAAGATCATAGTGACCATTTCAGGAAAGGTGTAGCTTGCCATCCTGGAATTGTTCTGTCTTCTTATGCTGACACATATCTTTTATTTGCTTTTCCTCATGAAAGTGAATGTTATTATGGTAATTTTTGGTAATTACTTGATTTCCATGTTGAACATTCAAATGTCTTTGTGAAGTGCATAGGGAGGTAACTAATAAATTCAACATGTGATTGTTGATGATCCGTTCATCAAATTTTGGAATTTTTTTTTGTTTTGTTCGGAATTCCATGCTGAACAAGTCTTCAATTGGAATATTTCGTGTTACGGTTATTAAGATAGGATTTGAATGTGTCCTAATTTGCATATTTGGGATGATGAAAAGTGCACATGGGATAGGTCACCCACAACTCCTATTCACTGGATTCATCAAAATTGACATTTCTGCTTCGGTTACGAAAATAAAAGAGGGGTGCATTTTTATATCCACCCTGTATACATAGATAAATAGAATACAACGGAATGTAATTTTGTGATACATTTGGTTAAATGTATCCGAGTGAGATGTACACTGTACAGAACTTAAAGGCATACCTCTTTGTAGTTTTTCTGTTTGTCATTATCGATTGTAATTAATCTTGTTGTTATCTGTTGGTTGCTGTTCCATGTTTTCAGTTGCATTGCAGAGGTTGTCTGAATGCATATCCTTTTTGGGATATTGTTGGTTGTTAAACACAAACCCGAGAGTTTTATTTTGACAAATTATTAATTTTTTTTTTATTATTTTTGAACATGCCTCAGCGGTTTCTCTGGCAACACAAAATATGGAAGTTGTTTGTAATTCCTATTTATAGTGGCATAGCTGAACTTCTTTGATACCAACAATTATCTGAAAATCGTAACATGTTATAAGGGAATTTAATGTATCCAATTTCATGTCAGCCAAGTATTTGTTAATTGCTATATTTTTTGTAAAAGAGAAGCGATCGGTTTTAGCTCTTTCTTATAGATCTGATAATCTTAGACATCTGAAAAATTAGGCTTTGTTTAAAGCTTGTGAGTGTTGGTTAAGCCTTGTCATATTAGGTATGAATCTTTATTGTGAACTCTTGCGAATTATTTGATATGCACGGCAGATGTACTGCTACTTTGGAGGATGTACTGTTGTTTTGTGGTGTGCAATTCCCCGTTTGTGTGGGTGGAGATGAGACAGGTCGGGCTGTAAGTGGCTGAGTTGCTTTAGCTAGTAGTATTGCGCCAGTAATACTGAAATGGAGGATATGTTTCAGTGGGGTTGTCAATAAACAACCAAAATGTATTAGCCTTATTTTGTCTTGCCTTATTTAGCGAGTGAGGCACATGATTTTGTCTTAGCTTATTTAACAAGTAAAGCACATTGAGTTTGTGCTGACCCATTAATTAAGCTGCATTTGTAAATTAATGTACGGCAAGTTTGAATGACTCGCTAGTCTGGCAGTCTTATGTTAGATATTTTGCTATTTTTGTATATTGACATTTTTGGTCAGCACTTTGAGTGCTTTTGATTTAAATTCTATTAGTTTTCCCTTCAATGCCCTTATTTATGTATTTTATAAAGTTTAATTAAATAGTTTTTTACCATTTTGCCCAGCTAGATATCTGTCTAGTTATTCTTGAATCGAATCTTCGAATCTTAGGGAACATTCCTAGTGCGTAGGAGGTCACAAAATAACACCAGTTTTTTCTCAGGAATTCATTCCTACAATCGGATTACAGTTATCTGTTATGGTTCACAAGTTATTAACAAAAACATTGACACTGTACCATTGTAACAAGAGATACAAACAAAATACATTTACTGGCATTCAAAGTAATCCCATTATCTACAACACGCTTCTGACATCGGTTGTACAGCTGCTGGAAACTGTCAGCATACGCTTCTTTCGGTATCGCTCGAAGAACCGTTGTCACACATTGTTGGATCTCCGCAGTGTCGGCAAAGCGTAGACCTTTCAGACGGGAAAACAAGAAGGAGTCTGCAGTTGCCAGATCTAGAGAATATGAAGGATGTTCAAGAACTGTATAGGGTCTTTGTTGACGGTCGACCCGAATGCGACTCATCCTCGAAATCTTCCTTTCCGTCTCTAAAGCATTTAAAACATTGAAAAACACACTTTTTACTCAATGCTTCCACACCCAGTACTTTCACTAACATTTCATGTGTCTCCATCGCCGTTTTGCCTAATTTGAAGCAAAAATAGATGTTAACGCTTCGCTCCACTTCGCAATGACGCGTTTTCTCACAGTGGCTGCGTTGAATTGCTCGTAGCCCGCACTTCTGGGCACTGTCGTGATTTGGACGCTAAGAGGTACTAGTTGCCATGTCTCTCACTGCATCTGCGGTTGTTCAACTATGTGACCGCTCACCGAACTTTTCGAACGCATCTTGTATTACATTTCTATGATACTGGCACTGTTAAACAAAGCTACAATGCTAGCGACTTAAGACTTTGAATGATAATATATTAACTATAATTCCATTTTTTGTTATTCATTCTTTTCATATCAACTGCCTACGTTTTGTCGACAAACCTCGTGGGGTCGCCCTTCTTCGTGCCATCAGCGCCCTCATTTGGAGAAATAAAATCAATTGAAGAATTTGATTAATGTCATTCGTTTTTCAAACATATATTTCGATATTGTATTTAAATATTTCTATCTTCCTGCATTAAGATTAAAATTACACCCGTCTCCTCCCTCCTTTTCTGTCACACTTAACGTACAGTCAGGTGCAAAAAAGTTTTTACCTGCACCGTAGGAACTGAACTTACCGGATGTTGATCGGTTGCAAAATCAGGTACTTTTCCTGAGAGTCAATGCAGATTAGACTGGACCTGTCCCTTCTGCATGAAAATAGGGTAGCAGGTATACGCTTGGTAAGTGTTATTCACGTGCTCAACTATGACTTAAGTCTAAATCTTTTTGCACCCGACTGTACACTGCTATTAAATTAAAGTACTTGACAAATTGTCAGGTATAAATTAAAGATATATGAAATAATCTTATCTCCCCAAGAAAGGTACTAACGCAAACATATGTATGTAATAATTAAATGTAATTTAAGTAATAAATGCGTATTAATACATTTATTTCAACCTACTGGATGCAAATCTAAAAGGTCAATGAACAAAATATAGAATAACAGTAAAGAAAATATTGATTACTCTAGTTCAAGTAAGTTCATAACTTTGCATTAACACATCATGACATCTTACACTTGGTGAAAGAATTGAACAGATTCTAATGATGAATGCAGTGATAGATGAGGGGCGACGTTTGCACGGCGATCAAACTATTCCAGAATTTATTTTTGGCCCAACCCAACAATGCACCCCATCATCACAGTTGAACTAGTGTAATTATTAATACGGAAGATACGTTTTAAACATAAATTGTAGCAAAACGCAAACAAGCCTAGCACATTTCTAATGCCACTAATGTCGTGAACTTGGTTTTTGTCCAATTTTTCAGAAACAGGCATATGTTTTTTTTACTGATAACTCTCCACTGTATGTATTTCATGTCTTTGTTGGAAAGTTTCTTTATAAAGCCGTCGATAACGATGTAGAAAAGCAGTGGAGAGAACACGTCTCCCTGGATGGTAAATAGCTCCGAATACGCATTTGGAATAGATAGTTGAAACATTGTACAGTTTAGTGAATGTGATGACTTTCTGTAGAATGTGCTCAGTCTTTAATGTTCTCGGAGGTTTCTCGCCTCATCTGTCAACGGCCGTCACTTCTATGAAGCAGAAATCGTGACTCATCGGAGAAGGCAAACTTTTTCCAGTCAGAAGTGGTCCAGTCTCTATACTGTTGACAAATTGAAACCGATTTTGGCGATGAACCTTCGTCATCTTGGGTGCGGTAACCATCCGTCTGCTGCGGAAGCCCGTACGTAGCAGGGTCTTCTGTACTGTGGTTTTAGAGACATGTCTGATAGCACCCTCGTTGGTTTGAGCGGTAAGTTGATCCACTGTAGCTCTTCGATTGGCCTTCACACACCTTCGCTGCCGACGTTCACCTCTCTCATCAGTGGCACATGGTGCTCCACAGTTCCCATATCGTTTATTCTGAACGGTCCCATTTTCCCAGTCATGGTACACTATAACTACAGCAGCACGAGAACAGTTCACAAACTGCGCGGTTTCCGAAATACTGCACCCTTGGCCGAAAGCCTATTATTATCCCCTTTTCCAGATTTGATAAATCACGTTTCTTACCCATTGCAGCAATGAGTGATATGTTTTTAACATAGGTGACCTTATATAGTCACCTAACCAATTCCCAATACGTGAAATAGTTCCTCGGCTGGATAACCCCGAAGACAAACATAGAGGGTGGTCATATTAACGTGACTCCACCCTGTATGATGATAGTAGTCTGCCCACATCTGATCTTTTCTACTATAACGAATTAACGAATATACAGCAATGTGCTATTATTTGAAAAAATGGAAGGAAAATTCTGCGACCTGGATTCGAACCAGGAACCACGAGTATCATGCTGGACGCCTGTGCCAACTGGTCTATCGCATACACTGTACACCAATATTTCCTTCATTTTTTTAAATAATATCATTACTTGATGTTTGGAGAATTAGCTCTAGTGCCCATTCATTATTTTTAATATATATTGACTGGCCAGATTATGACCACTCCATCAGTACTTCGTTGGTCACCTTTTACTTTCAATACTGCAGTGATTCTTCTTGGCACTGACTCCACGAGATATTGAAAGGTGATGCGAGGAATCTGACACCATGCCTAATGAATAGCACTGAGGAATAATTTGATCGTTGTAGAAAGAACCAGCTGCCTGATGGCTTTTTCAACTTTGTCTCACAAATGCTAATTGGATTGAGACCTGGTGATTGTGGGAGCCACCTAAACAAGGTAAAGTCTCCCTCATGTTCTTGAAACCACTCCTGCACAATACGATCACCGTCGCCTGGCGCATTGTCTTGGAAGAAGCCATCTCCATTGGGATACACAATCAATGTGATAAGATGAACTTGATCAGCAATGATACATACGTAAGTTCTGCTATTCAGACGTTGTTTCACACGAATTAACGGGCTAAAAACGTGGCAGGAAAACGGATCCCAATCATAACATTGCCCCCACTAGCTTGAAGATTTGTATTCATGTATGTGGGGTCCATGCATTCATGTTGTTTTCTCCAAATTCTCACTCTGCCATCTGCATGATACAACTGGAATGGTGATTCATTGGACAACATGACTTTTTTCCAATGCTCGACTGTCCAATCCTTGTGTTCCTGTGCGAAATGGAGATCTTGTTAACTGTAGACAGCAATGGTGTTCGAACGGGCCTTCGGCTTCAATATCCCATACTATGCAGTGTACGGCGAACAGTACGTTCAGAGGTCATTTGAGAGGATCTCTGATTAATGTCTGAAGTAATTTGATTCACTATTCCCTTCTGTTGTCCTGTACCATTCTTGCCACTCTCCGTTCTGCTTGAACATGGACTAGTCGCTGACGGCCACAACTTGCACGTTCAGACCCAGATTTCCGGCTGGCAATCCAGTCTTTAAACACTCGAACAACATCTGCTCTTGAACATTTAACGATATTCACTCCATGTAGAATTTGAGAAAATGGACGGAATCGCATGCATAAAATTTTTCGGAAATCTATGTTAAAGTAGGAAGTTCTGAGTTGTCATGAAGTTTCAGACATCTTTGATGATGAATCTAAACAAAATAAGTCGGCAACACTATTAGGTATTTTAAAAACTTCTCCATTTAATAGACTGTCAGAAAAATAGGTCATTCGTTCTCCTAATGATCGGCCTCGATGGCTCAAGGGTTGCGTGATCGCCTCTGATGCCCGAGGACGCGGGTTCGACCCCGGCCGAGGACGACGAGGATTTTTTCAGGGAGAAAATCCTGAGATCATGCACTTCCTTCGGAAGGGAAGTAAAGCCGTTGGTCTCGTGTAGTCGTTTGCCGGCTGCACGTTAAAGAACCCTTGCGAGGCAAAATTTGCGGCCCCTATAACGCCGTCCTGAAATGACCATGGCAGTTGAAAAGGACGTTAATACCAAATAAACCAAACCAACCGTTCTCCTAATGGCATTGCAGTCGTTCTCCGTCTGTGCTTTTTATGGGACTGTGTTAGAATTTCCAAAAAAAAATTATGCATGTAATTCGTCCACATCCTGAAATTTAATATTATGTTGCTCAAAGTGTACAATTCCAATAACCAAATTCCTCAAAACGACATATATTCCCGAAAACACACATTTTAACGGAATAAGGTAGAGATTACTGACAAAATCACAAAACCCTCATGTATGTTATTCATTGTCTCCATAATGGTAACAATTAGAATAACATACATGAGGGTGATTCTCATAGGTATTGAGGTCCTCTACTCAATTTTTCACTTCGGACCTGTATCGTTGGGGCACCCTATATAGTAATTATAAACTGAATTAAATACAAAATTATCTTGAAATTAAACTTCTCCAACTCAGAAGGCTGTTGAGGTCATTCTACTTGGGCAAATGATACGAAATTCGAAGAACACAAAATGCAGAAACGCGCTAGCAATTTATTAAATAAAAAAAATTTCATACAATATGTCGCTGTTATGTGTCGCTGAAGAAGGGAGACATATTCTGATCCCAGGACTTTAGAACTGCCAATGTGTCCTAGGACACGATATTCATTGTCTGTATTGTTCAACAGGTGTTAATGCAAACATTCTCCGATGCATGGGTGCTCAGTCGCTCTTTTCCAACAGCTTGCTTCCTCGCTCACCTGATCTCACCCAATTTCAGATAACGGAGCTTCTCAAAGTAACTCTTTTACCGCGAAAAACCCGCAGCCCTGTCAGCTGAAAGAAAGCCTTCGTCAGGATGTTCTGGAATTAATGCTGACTTACTGCGTTTATCTGTGGAAAACATGGTTTTGCATATGGAAGGCATTTTGAAAACACAGGAGGAAGAGTGGGATGGCATAATAAAAATTTGGTGAACGATTTGTTGTGAAACAACGCCACTTTTCGGCGACCTTTTGAGCAAATTTTTCTTTACGAATATCGAGTACATCATCTTCTTTGTGTGTTCTTCAAGTTTCGTGTCACTTGCGCAAGTAGGACCTCCTCTGCAAACCTCTGAGTTGGGGAAGTTTAATTTCGATAACTCTGTGCTTACTGAACTTAAAACGAAGCACACAGATATAATTTAAACTCAAATCTGAAGTTGTCTAAAAAATGATGTACATATTCTTCTTAGTCGTTAGTTCGTTTACCGAACGTCGTGACTCATTCATAGTGAACGAGTGTTCATGAGGCAAGTCTATTATGCAGTAGGGCCCTCTCTCCTTTCTACATTGATGAAATGATGATAATGAAAAGGGACAAACACAAATATCCATGCCCTCGGCGATGTACATATACAGGGTGTAAATTATCTCCTTCAAAAAAACTACACTACGATGTAGACGAAATTCAGGCGATGTATATTCACTTGGGGTCGCAAATCGCAAGCAACGCCGTAAATTGAACCTCAAACTAAGCTGAATGGCGTGGCGCTGCGTAGCACGAGCCAAATTTAGGCGACTGTGTTCGAGCGGCGCGGCCCGGCGCAGCCTGGCTGGTTCTCCCGCTCCCCACTACCTCATCCCGAAGAGGTCCGCCTTCCACTCCAACGTGACGTACTATGCTCTTGCGCCGGAGTCAGTAGCACGAGCAGTACCAACCTTGTTTAATACCGATAGAAGAGTACGTCACGTTGGAAAAGAAGAGTACGTCACTGGCAAAAAGAAGCATTGGACTCATTGGAGCCACATAGGAGCGAGCAGAAATGTGGAAAAATTTGTAAAATTATCGGAATAAACGACTAAAATGGGTTAACTGGGACCTAAAATAAGGAACAAATTGACTAAAACAATTTTGTTCCAGCATCAATGAGATTTTTTGTGTCCCTTTTTTCAGGTTTGTATACATGTAAGGTTGTAAATATTGTACATGCTTTCATATTGTATATATACAGGGTGTTTCAAAATTACACCACCAAACTTGGCAAAACGTTAGAGGGGATCAATGTGAACTTCTTTTGTTAATAACGTTTTATTCTAAAAATGACTGTGCAGTCAGCTACAGTACAAAGATTCCACTGTTTCATCCTGCTTATTTGGAGTCCCATTGTCACGTACAGCAAAGATAGCGCAGTGGAAGGTAAGTATATGTTACGAGACACAGAGAATATACCTTAGATAATTTAACAATAACTTTATTCATTTGAAAGTATTTACATTGCATATAAAATAAAGCATGGAGCACAAACTCCTATGATTTCCTCTAACACGCGGAAAATCGGCGGAAGGTAAATATTATTAGCTTCCGTAGTCAAAGCTGTCAATTGACAGTTTTTTTAATTTTCTTGCCTTATTACTTTTTTTATATTAAGGCGACAAAGAAATTAACATTTCTCACAGCGAACGAATACGGTTCACTTTATATAGAACCTGATTAAATTTAACATTAAAGTTATACACAATAATATAACAAGAATTATGTTCTACAGTCTGTATAAATAAAGGGTTCCCCTACGATCTAATTCTTCTAGCTGATCGCACTTGAAGGGCCTCCTTGATACAATTCTGACTTCGTGACGTACCGCTAAACAGGAGAGCGGACATGCTTTGCGTTTGTCTCCCTGAGCGACTCCACGGAAAAACTAATAAAGAAGATAACATAAAATGGAAATATTAGAGAGGTCTAGGATAGTAAGTACGCGCGTAACGATGTCCCTACTTTACTGATACAAATATAGGACTCCATTCTATAGAGAAATACGCTAACTGACGCGCATTAATCTTACTCAATAAAAATTTAGCAAAGAGAGATAGCTCTCCGAAATTACGTTGCGCTCTGGCGTCAAGCATTGCTTCTAAGCTATTTGCGCGCGGGGAAATTGCACGGGAGGAGAGTGACTACAACAGAGCCGTATATTCTTAACATGAATGCGAATTGGCTTACCTGTTGTAATGGGCAAAGGTGCCGAGGTTCTCCCGTATGTATCCGGAAGTCGTCCAGGGGAAAAAGAAGACTACCCTTTCTTCTACTGAAAATTGGCTTAACTCTGGGCTGGCGTAATGGCTGAGGCAGCTTGACACTTGTAAGTCCAATACCAGTACCAAATTTGCTGTCGGAACTGTGGACCACACGTAGCTCTCAAGCACGAGGTCGACGTGGCAGCAGCTTGTTAAGGGCGACGACGGCGGGCGTTCTCCTGCAGGTTCCAGCGAAGCGGTAGGCGACACAAGACGGGTAGATAATTGTCCGGAGCTGATTTCAATGTCGGCGAAATGCTCGTTCTCCGTAGTTAGCTGTCTATCGTATTCTATGGGAATAAGAACATTAGAATATGGCAACACAGGCGCACAGCAGTCCGTTCTTTCCATGCTGTCTTCCACGGCCGCAGCTCGCTCTCTCTCTCTTCCGCGAGAGCCACGCTTTTACAATGGCTATCTGCCGTATCGGATACAATGTCGTCCGACACACACCAAAGTCCGGGAGCCTCTTATGATGCGACCTTTTACTTTCAAAGCCCGTCACTCTCTCCCTGTTTTCTATCTCCCGCGCCGAGAGCACATTTCCTCGCTTCCGCCCGCGCTGCCTACGTCGCTTCCATTTACCTGCTTTCACAAGAACGCTCTTGTCATAGGCTTGGTTAGAAATATGCTTAATCGCCTCGAGAGATGTCGCCTCACGAACTCCAACATTACTTCTAGCAGACGACGACTACTAGGAATATTGGAGCCCATGAGTGTCACAACACTTTGCGACACCCATTACCAAAAAGACAGTACTGCTTATTGTTTTGAATAACATTAATTTACCCACCACAGAATAATGGTTCATTCCTTTAAATCCATACAGTAGTAAGCAATTAGACACATGGTTAGTACAGAAAGCAATTGTAAAGTTTAGTTGTCAATTGGAACCATTTTAAGCACAGCATGCAGACGTACTCAAATGAAGACTTGGCTGACATGCATTTCGTGTATGGAGCAGCCAATGGGAATAGGAGAGCTGCAGTTAGGCTGTACCAGGCAAGATACCCCACCAGACGTGTGCCGCACTATCAGACATTCGCGAATCTGCATCGGCGACTTCGTGAAACAGGATCTTTCTCCAGGAACATGGGCAACGCAGGACGACCACGTAACAGGAGCGTAGCGCTACAGGACGAGATTCTGCAACAATTTGCTGATAACCCAACAACAAGTGTACGTGCAGTAGCGCACAACCTGGGTGTAAACCACACTGATGTTCGGAGAGTTGTGCACGAGAATTTGCTGTATCCGTTCCACCGGCAAAAGGTCCAATCATTGAAGATAACTGACTACCCTCTTCGTGAAGCATTTACAACGTGGTATTTAGCACAAAATCACACGGACCCTACATTCACATCACGTGTATTATTCACAGATGAAGCCATGTTTACACGAGAGGGAATGTTTAATTCACACAATGCACACCTGTGGGTCCATGAGAATCCACACGCACGTTTTCTCCGTGCATATCAACAGCGCTACAGTATTAACGTTTGGTGTGGAATTGTGCATGAACAATTCATTGGTCCATACATGATGCCCACTTCCTTAACCGGGCATACGTACAGCATGTTTCTTCAGCATGTGTTACCAGAACTCTTGGAAGACATACCCCTGAGAGTTCGCCGAGACATGTGGTACCAGCATGATGGGGCACCACCCCATTTCTCCCGGGAAGTACGTGATTAACTTGATGCCATTCCAAACAAATGGATCGGTCGTGGAGGTCCTATTAACTGGCCACCCAGGTCATCTGACCTCACTTGTCTGGACTACTTCCTCTGGGGACATATGAAAAGTGTGGTGTATGAAACTCCTGTTGAGTCACAGGAAGATCTTGTGGCACGTGTGGTGGCTGCTGCAGCGATGGTAAACGAGATGCCTGGAGTGTTTCAGCGTATCAACCGTTCCATGTTATGACGATGTGAGACTTGCATTGAAACAGGTGGTCGACATTTCCAGCACATTATATAGTAATAAGACATGACTGACTTGTCTAATTAATGTTCTTTGTAATGATGTGAATAAACGTGTTAAAGGTTAACAGTGTTTCCGTTCATGTTAATTAATTGAATCCACGTACTGCGGTTGACTGCAGAATCATTTTAGAATAAAACGTTATTAACAAAAGATGTTCAAATTGATCCCCTCTAACGTTCTGCCAAGTTTGGTGGTGTAATTTTGAAACACCCTGTATAATGTACATATTGTAAATATTACGTGTACATTTATTATAACAAATGTAATACTTTGTATAATGTTATTCTTCTTTGCATTTTTTATTGCTGCTAATTGCAATAAACTAATCAATTGTGTAAAGAACTATTCAGTGGAAAATTCTCTATCTAGTACTTAAAATCGTACTTTATAACAGCGTATGCTGCTAGAATTGGTTAGCTGATCAATCCAATTGTTAGACGTACTTTGCACCTGAGGAGTTTTTTATTGAAGGATAATTATTTAAAGAAGAGTAACAGTAGTCAGACCTATAATGCCACAGTATTTAATTTGTTATACATATCTAAATTTAGTACAAGTTCTCCAGATGAATAAATAACTATGAAGTAGATGCTTAAAAAACTCAATACAGGTAATGCAGCCTTACTAAGCTTTTGCCAAGATGGTGGAACGGTGGTGCCATCCTTAAATAGGTCATGAGCGCCCTGTGAGAAGCACCACACTTGCAAAGATCTCAACATGAATGAGTTCACGTATCGAGATGGCAGACATATATCAGTTTTACCGCCAGGCTCGTGGCAATCCACGAGAAGCTGCAAGGCTCTACCGCTAGAGGTTCCCTCGTAGACGACATTCTTGTCGTGCAACATTTGTGGCGATTGACCGGCGCTTACGGGAAACGGGACAATTTCTACCCAGGAGGCATGGCGCTGGTTCTACAAGGACTTTGCGAACATGACATGCCGAAGAGGACGTGCTGCAAAGATTTGCAGATAACCTATCCACAAGCACCCGTGCAGTTGCACATGATATGGACCCATCAATCACACGACTGTATGAAACATTCTACATGACCACGGACAACATCGTTATCACAAACAGAAAGTTCAGGCTTTGCGACGTGGAGACTATGTACCATGCTTGCGTGGAATTTTCTGAATCGAGTCTTCAGGGTATTATTAACAATCCTGCATTCGGCAGACTTATGTAATTTTCGGATGAAGCACGATTCATCAAAGAAGGCATGTTCAATTGCCATAACAGCCATAGTGGGAACGAACATAACCCTCATGCCACACACATCTCCAGCCATCAGGAACGCTTTCATGTCAACATTTGGGCTGGAATTCTACATGACTAGATTATCGGACCGCATGTACTACCTCCAAACTTGAATGGAGAGCAATACCTCAAGATTTTTCAAGATATCATGCCTGGACTGGAGGAAGATGTGTCTTTAGAAGTCAGACGGCAGATGTGGTTGCAGCACGATGGAGCACCAGCACATTTTATCCGGGCCGTGCGTGAGTTTCTGGATCAAACCTTCCCTATCAAATGGGATGCTACAAATGATGTTGTATCATTGGAAACCCTGTTAATTCGAATTTGAGCTTCATTAATGCGCATAAAATTTTGATTTTCAAGTGTACCTGCAACTGTACGGCAATCCTTAAATCTTTCTTCTTAACTAGTTATGATTGTATCAATTTCTTCTTTAGAAATGAAAGAGAACTTGATTCCTTTTATTTGTTGATTATAGTAGTCAAATAAATTTCTTGGTGTCAAAAATTGGTCATCAATGGGCCGCTGAAGGCTGGCACGAGCTGCTAGGTGTTTCACAGTCCACCAATACCATCATAAGGGGAATTACCATGACTTGTAACAAAAAATTTCATTCTGCAGTGCAATTAAAGGCACAAATTTGCAAAATTCTTGTTGTTCTTGTACTGGGCTGCAGAGCCATCACTAAAATAGTGAATGTGCGCAACTTCCCCTACAAAATTCTTCAAGTATTCAGAAAAGGTATTTGATCATAAAAGTTATTTGATAAGTTATTTGGTTGATGATAATAAATATAGATGTTGACAGTTTGACTGTCCAGGACAAACAAGTTCCCTTTATATCAATCTCAAGAATATATCATTAGATGATCACTGAGGGTTTAATAGTACGCCTTA
>JAHWFO010115002.1:515633-554255 GCA_023313115.1 Rhysida immarginata
TTCGATTCCGGGCTGCGGAATTTTCTTTCCTATTTTTCATCATTAATCTCAAGAAGCATGCCTCATTCCATAACTAAGCAGTTTTGAAGTACATTTTCGTGCATTGAAGGAATCGACCCCCTAGCAAAACAAGATAATTCTTTAAGCAAAAAACCTGCACTTTACAATGACAATAAAAGATCTTGATTGGAGAAAACGTTTTTGTGCTATTTGACTTTGAAATTAGGAAAATTGGTTGCAAAAAATTTAAATGGCAAGTTCAAAGACATATGTCTCTGAAACTAAGCAAGCCTAGCATCTGATACTTTGGAAGTTTAAAGCAAATAGTTTGCTTGACAGGCTTACCAAAACACAAGCTTCCAAAAGATTTCATTTCCAAGTTATGAGCAGCAAAATTCTGCTTTAAATTTTGCGCGGCAAATTATTTTGGCCAATTTGCAATGGCATAGCACTAAAAATAAAAATTTCCACATCTCGATACTGTAACCACTGTGTAAAGAATAAAAAGTTGTCCTAAATTGCCAATTTTCAGGATAGTAACTGCTATAGTTCCAATACAGCAATACTTGAAACTTGGCAATTTATTTGTGAGCACAGTCGCATTCCGAAGTGGGCCTTTTTTTAGGAGGCCCTGGCACCCTTACTATACTAAATCTGAAAGTGAAATTTTGCACAATATCAGTAGATGCATCCAACATTAACTATACAAAATTTCAATGAAACTGAAGATGGTACCTAAAAGACCTCTTGGTCACTTGACATGGTATGCCCCAGTAGACTCTTACATTTATGCTTCAACAATTAACGCTTATTTCATTGAATAGGAATGCTTACAAATTAAAGGACTCTTATATGTGCGTGTCTAGAGAATTACTACTCTCTCCATTTAACTTTGCAGGTACTTTTATTCATTTTGAACTATACATTTCTGTTAGTAGTACGCCTTACCTTAGCAACCAGAGGCTTTCCTTAGCTACCTCTTCTAACCCTAACAACGAAAGGCTTCTTTACAAATCAAATGCTTTCCTTTTTATCCTCGAATGCCTTAAAATCCTATCGGTCCTGGGCATTTCGGTTGCCAGACTTGTTTTGTTACAATTCGACAAGTTTTCTTATTGTTACAATTATTTTGTTACAATTACCCACTCTATGGTTTCGTTTGCACATGGCAGTGATCTCTTTAAAAGTGGAGGTGTATCAACATATCCTAAATAAACGGAAATTAAACCTTTTTAAAAAATTATAATTGTTTCCAATTTGTGATTTTCAAAAATAATAGACATTTTATTATGTGATTTATGGTCTACGCTTATTTTTTGCAGATAGGAAAAAGCGATGCTAATCAAGATTTTCTCAGCTATTTTAATATCGTACTACCATAATAAAGAAAAGGAATAACAGTAATAGTCTTGCACGTTATAATTAGCGATAATCATAATCACCAATTTGTAGTTCACCCTAAAAGAAGAAGCCTATCTTAATATAAAAAATATGCCATCATAAAATAAGATGAAGCAGAACACGTATATTTTTCCTTTTTTTTAAAGTATTTTCAGTTTTATACTTATTCCTTATATTCATTTTCCCCCCTCCAAAATCCTTTGTGAAGTGTTGAATAGCTCGTAAGTAATCCCGTCGTCGGCTTCACTTTGAAGACCATGAAAGGAATAGAACTTCAACAAAAACTACTAGAAGGGAAGAAAATTTGTGTAAAAAAGCAGCTCATAGAAAATTCTGCTTTTCTCAATGCGGGAAAAAATATGTAATTTTAATTTTTTATATGCAAACTGATTTCCCTAACAGAAATCATTCGACCATAAATTGTTTAAAAAAATCTCCTTGTTTTCCTAGTTGTCCTCTCTATCCCAATTTAGAAAATCCATTTTCAAATTCTTTATTGAAACGGGTGTTTGGAAATCATACAAATTAAAAAAACGAGTTTATTCAAATTGAACTTCACTTTCTTTTTGCTGCATAAATATCAGTCCATACAATAGAATTATAAAAATAAAACAAGTCAGGCAATCGAAATGCCCAGAACCGACAGGATTTTAAGGAATTCGAGGACAAAAAGGTAAGCATTTGTTTTCTAAAGAAGCCTGTCGTTGTTAGGAGTAGATGAGGTTTTTAAGGCCTTTGGTTGCTAGTTCAAAGTGAATAAAAGTACCCGAAAAGTTAAATGATACATTCGAACATTTAAGAGCCCTTTAATTTGTAAGAATTTCTATTTAATAAAATGAGCCTCAGTTGTTGAAACGTTCTGTGTAAGGATCTATTATTTCTTCATAATTTATTGCTAATGCGTTTCTACGTAAACATGTACTGTTGAAGCGAGAGTTTAAATACTGGCTATTGACAACAATTTGTCTAAGAGAAATTAGCTTTTGATAATGTAAGGCATAAGTAATTATTTGCTAAATCATAAACTTTCAATGGTACCATAATTGTACCATTACAACACGTACCAGTGAACCAATTATGACTCCTTTGCCTCATCAATAGAAGCTGTTCTCTCACTGCTTCATCATTTTATGCTCATTATTAATAATTCTTGGAAACGAACGTTCAACCATCGCATTATCAGCATCTCAGTTTCCAAAATATACACATTCCCACAGAATATAGTCAAAATGTATTTTTATGAAATGTTTGGATCTGATGTGCTACCAAATAAGCTAGGTGATAACCCCGGCATGGCTCGGACTTTTTTTTTGGATTAAATTTTGCCATATCTTAAAAATAAACACAAGAAAACGCTTAGAATTAATATTGTAAAAATTCTTAATGAAAATTCGAAAAAAAATTTTTTAAAGGCTCATAATGGAAGGATGCCAATGTAGTCTAAATAATTACTTACTCACGTAATCTTACTTTAGATGTACACTTGATGTTGTTGCAATTCCCACTCGTCTCTCGATGTCTTGAAGCAAAACTTGGCCATTCATCACTTTGTGCAGTCTAGCGGTCGCCGATTCTTCTATTTACTTGTTTACCATTTCCTCAATACAGCACGTAGCTAAAGGAGTGCTTCCTCTGTCATCTTTCCATTCTTTGTCGATAGTCTGCTAACTCTCCATTATCTCCAGTTACTGATCATTTTTAAAGATTTTCAAGAAATTGTTATGTACTAAGAACTCTCTTTTCTAAGAAAAGCCTGAATAACAGGAATTCTTATTATTGAAATTTATTTATATCGCACAAACTTTGCCGTGCATTGTTGGTCATGAGATATATATTGTTGACCCTTGCGTAGTGTTGGTGCATTGCGTGTTGACACCATTGTTGATACCTATTGTTGCACAATCTTTTCCTTGCATTGTTGATCATGAGATATATATTGTTGATCCGTGCAGAAGTTTGTGAATTGCGTGTTGATTCCATTGTCGATAAGTATTGTTGCACAAAATTTGCCTTGCATTGTTGGTCATGAGATATTTCTCATTAATATGCCTTGCTATAACCATGAATATCGATTTTTTATCAATAATTATTATTTTTTCGAAATATGAGGTAGACAGTGGCCTTCTTCATGGTTTGAAGGTCAAGTATGCAAAATTTCATCAAAATCGGAATAAAACTGTAGATTTGTATAAGAAACAAACAAACCCACAAACAAATCCACAAATATCCTTCTTTATACATATAGAAGACGTGGTCCCCTCTATTATTTGTTACCTTTTGAACCGGAAGAATTTCACCGATTCTTTTCTACTAACAATCTCAAGCTGTCGTTTTGCCTAAGTTGTCGAATGGCGAAAACGGAAGCCGAAAATTTGGAAGCGTTCTAACGCTAGAGCACCAACAAACAAACGAACAGACGTACACACAGACGGATAACAGACGGACGGAGGTACATTGTGAAAACATAAGTATACTTAACTTTTCTAATAATGTGTATTCTCGATTTCACACAAATCTGCATTCAAATCATAAACAGGGCTTTCTTCTTAGTTCGAGAGTATGAGTTTTCCGTTTTACTGCATATCCTTAGAGATACCCAACGGCTTCATTCATTTCATACTTGCTTCTATCAATGTTTGAATTTTAAGGTTTTTTCATTTAAAAAATAAATCCTTCTCATCAAAGATAATCTATCAGAAAGGTAGAATCCTGCAGAATGTAATTTGTATTATACTTTCGTAACCGTTATGTTAACCATCACACATTCTTCCTTGCTTATGCTTTTTGTGATTGAAACTCTCCGACACTGATGAAAACACTCGAATGTAATAAGAAGCAAAATAATAAGAAAAATCGGGAGTGCCAGCTTAAATTAATAATATTTCTTGAATATCTTCCGTTCGTTCAGCTGAACACAAGGTCTAATTAATAAGAATCACGCAGAGAGTGCAAAAAATTATCACTATTTTTCATCACGTATATTTTGCTTGGAATATAGTTTAAATTATACGGTGATTTTATTGGATACTTTCGCATGTGGATCTTATTCAGAAATACGTTTATAGAGAAATTTTAGTAGTCATTATATTTGCACAACTTTAATCTATGAATTTATATCGAAATGAAGTATCATACTTTTGGAAATATTTACTTTCTCAAAAGCATATAATTTTGGAAAATTTTATGTAAAATTATATTTGTATGATATTATATTATAAAATGTTTTATTAGGTTTGTGCAAAATTAGTGGCCGATCGCATTTTGTGGAAGTAGATGAGTGGATATACAAATTATTTCTCAACTAATACAGCCATGTGAGATATCATTTCATAGCTGTAGCTCTTCTCTTTAAACCGATGCTAAAAACGTGTTCAAACGCCTTACACTGTGAAAGATTAGATAAATTTTGCAAATGCCGTCTACACAAATGATACGCATCATTTTATTGCACGAGTTCAAATTTGGCCATAATGCTGCTGATACAACTCGAAATCATCAAAGCATGGGGTGACGGAACAACTTCTCAACATACAACGCGCACATGTTTTGAAAATTTCCGTGGCAGCAATACCACCCTTCAAAATGAGGATGGTCACGGCCGTCTATCCAAAATTGACGACAATCAATTGAAGACATTAATTGAACCCGACCCACATAAATCCACACGAGAAGTTGCCAAAGAGTTCAAGGTAGACCATTCTACAGTCGTTCACCACTTGAAGCAAATTGGAAAGGTGAAATTTTGATAAGTGGGTGCCCAAGTTTCACCAAAAGAAGGCTAAGGTGACGGTTTAGTGATCTGCAAGCGGACTCATTCATCACAGCTTCCTGAATCAGGTGAAACATTACTGACCGGTCATACTTCAAGAAATCGACGACAGGCACCAGCAATTTCAACAACAACGATCAGGTTCAGTCAATGGGGATGGTCTCGTCTCATCTTGCTTCACGACAACGCTCGGCCACACGTCGCAACGGTCAGAAGTTAAATGATCTTGGCTACGAAACTTCTGATCATCCAGCATACTCAGCTGATCTTTCTCCAACTGACTATCACTTTTTCAAGCACCTTGACAATTTCTTGCGTGGGAGATGCTTAAAAAACATGATGATGTGAAAACTGCCTTCAACGAGTTCGTCGCCTCCAAAGTCCAGAAGTATACACTACCGGAATAAATATGCTTGTCTCGTTGCAAAAGTGTGTTGACTCTGCTGAATGTTACTTCAATTGATAAAGTGGTGTTTGAAACGAGTTATCGCATTTTAAAATAGTCACTGCAAATGGTCTTTAATTTTGCACCAATCTAATACATAAATTTACTAAAATTATATTTTGATAATAATATTTAGGGTTTAAAGTAATTAATTTTGGATGAATTTCGTTGAGAAGTTATTTTGGAAATTTCCATTATTGCTATTGGCTGATTTAATGACTTAGAAATTTTGATAAAGATTTGGGAAACCATAATTTTCACCTTCACATAAAATTATACCTCAAAACCTTAGATGAAATTTCAGGATTGTAAAGTCTTCTGTATCTTTTGTTTATTGATTAGTTTGATATAATAAAATTGTATTAATAGTTTTTTGAGTTAATGTAATGTAAAAATTAATAATTTTTGTAATGATTGAAAATGAAAATCGCTGCTTCATAATGAAATTTGTGAAGGTGATTCTAAAGTTCTACAATCTAATTTGCAACATCTTATGAACGAGACAGATATTACAAATTTGGTGCTCTTAATACATCATGACTTGGTTTCCTGATATCATAAAACAAACTGAAGTGTCTCCTGAACTGACGCGTTCTTGCGATTGTTGCCATTACTTAAAAAAAAAAAAAAAAAAAAGAGTAGAAATCTTCAAGAGGTAGTCTTTCTCTTGCGACCAACCATTTAACTATAATTGCAACAATTTCTTTATAATAAAATTTTGTAATGCCTAAAGACTTTTTGTCCACCAGTTACTGTGTGCATTACATCTCGATTTACAGTAAATGTTGAAACTAAGACGCCATCCATTACAGTGTAAAGATGGTGATTATAAAATGAAGTTTCTATAGCGCAAATTTCGAACTGGTATTTTTATTTATGTGGGAGATATACATATTGTATATGTATTGCAGGACTTTAGAATCACCGTGTATAATGTTCAGTATTTAATGTGTGAAAAGGCTATTGCTTAAGAGATAAGAGGATGTCATACATTCGCATATTATTTTTTAAAACATTTAAAGATTTTCGCGATCACTTTTAACTGCTTTAAGACAAACTCAGTAGCTATACGAAGCTCGTAATTTCCAAAAACATATAACAAAACTTTTCAGTATCGTTTCATAGATAATTTATAACAGATATATAATTGAAAAAACAAGCCCTAGTATCATCGAATCCTTTCATGCTTACTAGCAAAATTTGTCTGTTGAGCATAAAATGCATTAAAGCATTCCTTAAGTATTATTGATTCACATCAGGCGTTTCCGTTTTTCCGTGAGAAACACAAACACAGGCGAGGGGGGAGGGGTTGCTTTTAGCGGCACCGAATATCGATAAAAGAAGCATTATTGCCCGATTAACTTAAGCAGTAAACAATGAATAATAATTATGACACTTTCAAGTTCAACGGAATTTTACTTGGCGTGCATATTTAATTAAACTAGGAATGAAGCAAAAACTTTCTATTTATCACTAGATAGCTTGGCCGCTTGTTTAATTCATGGGGATCCTAATTTTTGTTCAATATAAAACTTTATCTTAATACTCAATCAATAACACTATTCGCCTTGTTTGCCATTTTAGGAATATTTTTTCCATTGAATATCGAAGTAAGTGCTACAGTTAAAATTTAAATAACTAAGGTAAAAGTACTATTTGACAAATCTCAAATTTATTGTCGTTTTATAATAAGATTAAGAACAAAATGAGATTTTATAATGAATTAAGAAAAAAAATTCAACATATGGTCTTATTTATTTATTTATTTATTTATTTATTTATTTTTTGCATTTTTGCATTGCTTCAATGGAACGTGCCCCTAATCATCGAATGATTTTTGTCAGATTTTTAATGTACCTATTTATTAATAGAGCATTTACTTGAAGGATTCAGAGATTCTTTTCCTTCCTTTCTTATATTTACTTACTGTACATTATTTTTACTGTAATGATCCGGAAATTGCAATTCATCAAGGCTGCTCAGCTCGTGAAGGGCCAACTGCAGAATACATATTTACATTCATGTGCAGGGCTGGTGCATGTATCTGTATCTCCTCTCGTAGGCAAAGAAAAATTCATGCGGTCCTTTTCAATATGAGCATAGCTGGCTATCTCTTTTGTCGCCAAATGGTAAAACTGGTTCTTTCATATATCTACAGACAATTATTTCACAGTTAATGAAAAAAAAAACAACATCCGCACTGTTCATTCTTTGCCAGGGACAAATTCAAGTTGAACTTACGAAAAAGACCCAGGTTCAGTTATCATTTGCATTCTTTAATTGCATATACTGATAAGCTGAAGTACTTTGGTAAAACCAATATTATGATAAAAGAACCCGGTTTTGTAGCCTTATTGTTTTCTCCGTAACAATACGAGCAATAAAAAGGCGAAAACAAATGTAAAGATGGTTTTATTTATTTGAGAGATTTTTCATCTTTTGTAAATATAATATTTAAAATTTGAAATAACAATGCGGCTCAAATCAAAGACTTAAATTATCATTGGTACTGAACTATAAAATTTTCTCCGCTTTATTCGAAAGCATATGTTTTAGTTGTCCTCCCATTAAGGATTAGTGTAGTTAATATTTTAAAATTAAAAAGTACATCGCAGACATATAGATTAGCTTTTGACTTCCCGAAGTGCTAATTGATATGTCGATACCATTGTTCGCACGCAACTTTTGGAAAATCAATAGCTCACCTTTTGTGTTACATTATCGACTGAATTATTTATGATAAATCATAAGTTCAACGAGTTTTATGCATAGTTTAGAGTAAAAATGTTCCTTTTTATTGGTTCTAGAGAGGGAACATGCCAAATGGATTTCTTCGCTTTTGTATTCAGTTGTGGATAATCGCCATGAATCAACTTGCCGTCGGTTTTTGCGTTGCCCACGAAACGTCAAAAGCTGAGCTCTTCAATGACGTGTTGACACTTGGCACAGGCTGCCCCCTGGTGTTAACGAACAAAACGTCCCTCGGGCTTCGCTCACGCATGCGCAGCGGGTTGTTAGCCTGAAAAAGAGTCATCACTGAGGCTGCTGCCCGCAGGGGTAATGGCACCGCGGCGGACATCACGTCTCATTGAGGCATGGCTCTCCAATAATAACTGATTTCCATATATGGTCTGACAAAGGCAACCGCCGCCCTATCATCTCGTAGCCTTTGAGAATCTCGCGCTTTTCGTACAGCAGATTACACCACCCCATTCCTCATCCTCCTCTCCCCCATTCTTTATACTTTTTTTCTTCCTCTCTCTCTCGCTTCATTTTAAAGCTTCCTTGGAAATACCTTCAAAGGTAGCGGGGTTAATAAGTAGAGAAAATGAAGGCTAATTATGTCAAAAAGCCCTCCGACAACAACACATAAAACTGATATGCAACCTATTGTTTCAGAGTTATTCGAAATGATTATTTCAAGATTTTTATTCCTTGGCGATGAAGAGGGAAAAAAACAATTAATCATGCTTTTGGGTGCCTTCCGATGGCGACACCTGGCGGCTGGCAAAGCCTACAAGGGGCCCACACAAGTTGGTAGCGTCCATGATAGATAGGTCGTGCCAAGGCAGAAATTAATTCGACAACTGGCCCATCTGGGACTTTTGAGGAGGGTCGTGGAAAAGGGGGAAAAATTGAGGGGGATATAAAACACGATCATTACCTAAACGCTCTAAGCCCATGTAGTATTTTACCGTATAGGTAATAATAAGGTTGCGGGAAAAACTATGAAACATTAAAATAAATCACATACAAAGACAACAGCCGGAATAAGGCCTACATGAAAAGATTTGACGGGAAAATATTTACAGCTTTTTAAGAGCTTACTATAATTATAAAAATATGTTCTTTTAAAGAATAAAACAATCTCATTTAAATTTTAATAACGACCATGAAAATATACAAAGAATCTTACTACCTTCATGAAATGATAATAAAATATGTTTCTAATTAATCAGTTCGTCAAAACATCAATTACTGTGGTTGAGCTATATTTACGTCTTTTCATTCATTTACTAAACGATTGAATGCCGTGTTATTTAAATAGAGAAAACCATGGTTCGAGACAAGGCCGTGGAACTTTCTTTACTGTTTTCAATATTTAATTATTAACATCCAGCATATCCTAAGCAAACAAGATATCACAGCAGATCTCTATCCCACATGCTCAGGAAATATACCATCACATAATGTTTTAACGTTTATGTATTTTAAAGTATAATCAATGAAAACTGTAAGAAACGGCAATGCGTAACTTCTTCCACTAACAATTCAAATCACCACAACTGCTGACCTATTGCACATGCTGTTCTTTCAATCAAAACCATATATATAATAATTTATTGCGATACTACAGACTGTATGCACTATATATTAGTTTTAATGAAATAACAGGATTTTCGTACGTCACAAGTCTATTCAAACGCATGTTGAGCAGAAACTGTAACAGATCCTTAAAATACAGAAATACATAAAAATTTTCTACCTTGTATAATCTCTGCGGTCGACTTATTCCATCTACCACAAAATGTAGTTAGGTCCCATAATATTATATAAAGTATTGATATGATATTTTCTATGTAATAAAATGTACAGATGGAATATACTTAATTTCGATGAAAGAAATTTGACCACTCGGAGGTTAAAACTCACGACGATTTCTTATGGATCTAAACGTTGTAGGCTTTTTCTGAAAGAAATTCTACAGAGATGTTGACATTCGATGATAACACAGTCTTACAAGGGGACCGCACGGACATGTAATCACGGAATCGAACCCGGACTAGTATATCCACAGAACCCAGACCGGTATATCCACTGCGCTACCACTGTTAAGTTTTATATCTTTCTTCCCATTTGACTTACCTGGCACTAGAATAATAAAAGTAAAATTTTTTTTCTCCGAAACGAAAGGCCATTGAGTCAAATCCTTTTACACAGAAGGTATATTAATGTTATAGATTGACCTCCTAAAATTTCAATCAAATCCGTGATTACATGTCCGTGCAGTCCCCTTGTTCGTTGAATATGGTAATAAGATGACGGATATGTAGGTGCAAAACGTTGGAGTGGTCAAATTTTCTTTCATCGAAGATAAAGTAGATTTCATCTGTACTTTTTATTACATGGAAAATATAATATCATTACTTTAGATTAACTCTACATTCCATTTTCAACTTAAGTATTAAATAAAGAAAGCTTGCTAATACTGAGTGGGAATTTAGAATGTGTGTAATGATATCTAGTGCTCTAAAGTGTTGGTGACATGAGTAATTGTGACGTCACATACTAAAATGCAAACAAAGCCACATTTAATTGAACCCTATCACGATTTTTGGACCAAATTCGTCTTCAGAAGATGAAGAAAATAAGAAGTCGTCAAAGACAATTAGATGCTTAGATACATCTATCCTCGTTTATCACGGTTTCATTTGTCACTGATCCAGGTTATCACGGTACCCTTGATTGTGACTTTTGTCATGCTTTTCATGGATTGATCCGTGTTATCACGAGTCGGCGAACGGTCGTGATAGTAACCTGGCTAACAAAATTATAGAATCTCAGGGGACCAAAAAACCTCGTTAAAACAAATCTCAGGGGACCAGAAATTTTGTTCGTATTATCCTAGATATTATCCGAAAATGAAAAGAAATCCCGATGTTATGGCCAGCAGCACAGCAGGAAGTGGTGGCAGCACAGAAAGTGATAATTAATGACTGTGGCTGAAAGAAAGCAAGGCCCAGTAAGCTGGAGCGGATTAAGCTTATCACGGTGGTTTTTTTGGCAAAGTCCCGTGATAAACGAGCATAGATGTATTTCGTCGGGGAATAATAAGCTTGGAAAAGAAAATCAGACCATTGTTAGGGTGTACAGTGAACATTAAAAAACAATCGTCATATGCAGGCGATTGTTGAGAGAAATGGTAATTGTATAAGTTTTTTTTTTTGGCAGTTCGTATTTAGCAATGACTTTTAACGGAGCTGATACCGTCTGCAGTCGAAGGTAAGCGAGCCTTTTGCGGAATCAATGAATTTCGGACCTGATTGAAGAGACCCGTTTGCGATCCAACATGAGAGCCGAAATGTTTTGATGCGATTTCAAAACTGATTATATCGCGGAACAAACCAATATTAATCGCGGAGAAAATTGGCATGCCGCTTTACCTATGTTCTGCTAGTAAAGGCCTAAACCTAGTATGGAAGACTTGAAGAGGCACGTGTCTCGTCTGTAAAGAATTATCAGCGCATTAAAGCATACATGCTACAGTTTATTCCGGAACGGTTCCTCATTTTGGCCATTAATGAAGAGCGTTCCAGGGCGTGTTTCCTTTCTCTTTCTAGAAACTCGTATAGAAGCCTGTGAGACGTTCCGAACGTTCGTTGACTACCATTTACCCGAAGCCGGCCATTCTAAGGAGACACAAGGAGATGTCGCATGGATGCCCAATGTTGAAGAATTTGCAACGCCAAAAGCTATGTTCACTAGTACCGGTAGCAATTTTTAATCACAAACCAATGCTTGATGTTTCTGGATTTTTTTATATCAGAGTTAAGATTTGAAATAGCCGTCACTGACGAATCTCATTGCTTTCTTTAGTCTATTTGCAGTATCCCGCTCCCAGAAGGAAGACAAAGGCGGTACAATGGATGAATACAAATGTGAAAACGCCTTGACGCTGGAAGGATTGCGTTATACGGAAATCAAGGATCTACGACATGGATACGCCTCATCTGTTCATGAAAATTGATTTTGGTAAAAACAGCTTATACGTATGGGGACATTTCTGCTGCACAATATATTTTAAATGATCAAACTGTTGCTAGCGACCTTTTTATGACTCTTCAAAAACTTCGAGCGACGAATAGAGCCTTCATATTTGACTGTTTCCTTCTTGAAGACTAAAGAATTGGCTAACGTTTTATTATTTGCTCTCGAGTTTACTCCGACACATAGGCGATACAAACGGAGGAGAGACTGGCCACAGAGAAAAGGGCCCACAACCCAGCAAGGTAGCCGGACTCAGCGTGCAGAGAATATCCGACGAACCAAGGAGGACAGGGTAATCTGAAAGGAGAAGGGGTCGAAAAGCCGACAGCAAGACGACGCCATCGTTATAACCGACCCAGCCAAGCTACCAGGACTGATCGCCATAAACGACGGAGGTCTCACCGCTCTTCTCACCCGCCTACGCCTCGTATACGCAAGGAACAGGCTTACCAGGCAAGTGCACAAAAGTGTGATTTCATAAACATTAATGCTGAACCCGTTAATATAGAGACAAACTCTTTGAACGGACCTTGTGTAACGCCCACCGAATCCCACGTCAACGAGCCAAGCCCAGTAGTTAACGAGGACAACTCCGCGATGGGTGAGGCGTACCAAGAACCGGAGAGCGTGCCGCAAGAGGAGGTGCCCCTGCTCACGAAAACCATCGATCTGGAAGGCCGACAGGAGGACCCCCAGCGCCAGGCCGATCTTTCCGAGGAGATTATCGATAACTTGCAGCCAGAGGACAGCCAGGGCGATCTACTCTCATCGTCCATATCCAACACTTTCAGCGAGCCACGTCGCACGAACGAGCTCGACCAGGCTAACCCGGCGTCATCGCCACACCTCACTAGGCTTAGGATCCACTGTCACGTTTCCCTTGGCAAGTCGCGACCGCGCTGAGTCGTGACCACCGAGAGAGAAGGCCTCCGCAATGAAACTGAATACATTGTTGCATCACGTAGATAGTGCAAATTCAGGGCTTATTATTGGTAGAAATACGAATAATAATAATTGTGAGGTTTCTGGGAATAATTATGGAAATATGTGGTCGAAGGAATAATTTATTATTTATAAAGGACTGCGCCACTGGATTATACTTTCCACAAAATATTTAAGATAATTTAATGTTTATCCCATTCACACAAATTACATACTTCCCGCTTAAACAGGCCCGGCCAAGTGAGGGGAAACTCAAAGCACTTGAGGCAGTTTAACATATAAAAAGAATATTTATTTGGAACATTCAACAAATGTATAAAACAGAATTTGTGATAATTAGAGTAATATTTAATCAATGATATGTAAATCAATGCATTAAATGGATATTAGTTTAAAGAATAATCTTTAGAATAAATTCAATTCGTAAAAAGAAGGACTCTGTATTAAAATGTATCAATCAAATTATTTATAATTCAGAATGAATAGAAATGGTATCGAAATTTGCTTATGATAACTGTAAGCAATGTAAAATAGAAATCTTCGGTGACAAGATTAAATTGTGGAATATCAATTAATCAAATTTATAGATTTGGCATAATTCTCAAGTTGAATTATAATGTCTTAACTCTTTAAAGGTGATAATTACATTATAATAAATTGTAGAAAGAAATTAAAGGCTCTCCAACTGACTTGTAATGTCTTGAATCTGGTTTAGTAATTATAATTGAAATGGTAAGAATCTTGAATCGACAGTTTGTAAATGCGGTATAAGTCTAACTTAACAATAAGGAAATGGTCTCCTCTGAATAGACTAAATCGGAATACTCAATACTTTGGAACACTTAAAATTAATTGTGAGACTTAATGTAATATATCAAAATGATCAAACTGGTTCCAAATGAAACTTAAAGACTTAGATTTCTGTATGAATTAAATTAGAACTCTACTCAACGTGTATCGATCTTTCCCACTAGAAATTTAAAAGTAAAATTGTTCCGTTCCCATTTTTAGTGACTAAAATTTGTAATGAGGAAAAGAATGAATAGAATGGCCATTGAGACATTAAATAGGAAATGGGCTTTACCATGCCTTCTCAATCTGTACGCTCTTGGATGTCGTACTCGTCTTCACTGCTACCTCGGTTTGGCTGGAGGGGGGGGGGGGTCGTCTCGTCTCATCCACGAAGTACTCGTAGGTGGGCCATCTCTTGCTTCTAATACTGGACCTGGGTACCATTTAGGGCTCAGTTCGCACTCTTGCAGCTTCACACGTTAACCATGAACTACTCTAATTGATGAAGCTGGTTCTCAGCCTGATTGGAACTCCTGAAAATACCTCGATAAAGCTAGCTAACTAAAATTCTAACCAGAGGGTTACATTTTCAATAAACTAAAACTCAAAACTGAATTACTTCTAAAATTTAGAACTTCCCATCTGGAATCCGAGGATTACCAGATGGAGGCCGAATTAGTATAAAAAATTTAAGAGTACTGTAGGTTCGCCGTACTCCCGGCTCCAAGAATCGTTACATTGCTACTACTGACTATCTCTTTTTCTTAGAATTGCTAATAACACTTTCGATTATCAATAGCCAATCACACACGATTTAACCATCACAAAAAATGTGAATTCTCCTGTCAAAGTTTGAGCCTCCTCTTCTAACTGTTTCTGTATTAATAAAACTTCGGCATTCACGTGATCATTTCTCGTCTCTTTGCTCCCTTCGATTCTAAAGTTCAATCCTTACATTCTTCTTTCTTGCTTTCTATCTGTTCATCCGGTTCTCCTATTTACCTGTCCTACCACTAGCAATACAATTCCGGTCCTTGAATACGATTCTTACAAACAAAACAACGCTGTGTAAACTGACTCTTACTTTTTCTTCTGTCAAACATTAAAACTTGGCTCCCTTTTAACAACTCCTAACACCTACGCATAAAAAATATTTAAACAATTAATAACTTTATTTAATCCTTCTCTGCATTAAAACTCTTCTAAAACATTATATAAAATCTTAAATTCTGAAACTGGTTAAATAATTACAAGCGCGAATGTAAATAACTCATTTGCATAACTAATCTAAACATTCTAATCTGGCTAATTAATCCTTGAAAACCTTACAGAATGCACTTCTCTCTCGGTGGTCACGGCTGAGTACTCAAGTCGCGTGTCGCGCTTGGCTTCGTCAGTCAACCTAACGTGTAAGTCTGCTGTAGTGATTAAGCTAGTGTGGTATGCCGTAGTTAAGATCTTGTTTAATTATTTCATCACGACTGTTAAGTGTTATTAAAGTTTAGAGTTCTTAGGGTTAGTTAAAAGAGATAACACGAGGACCAATTGTATAGGCCGACAGTGCTCCGGTAACAATTAGATCGATATCATACTTACGTTAATCTTGTTTAACTTGTTCCAAAACCCGATTGGGTCGCCGTGCTCTGTGATAGCTACGGCCAGTTTCAACCATAGAGCATCATTTCGCCCTTCCAGCTTCAGAGTCACTTCTGTTCAGGGACCATAGGAGAATCATCGCGGGACGGACTCCGAATCACCAGCGAGATTGTAAAGCAGCCCGGGAAGGGCCTGAAGCCTACGACTGTAAGGTCCTAGTAGGGACAACTGGAAATTTATTTGACATATTCATTTGTATTCATATTTTAAACTTAAAAATCCTCGCCTTTTCCTTCTCTGTACACGATATATGCTAGCCTCTGGGGAGAAAGGGGGTAAAGAAAGTTCATTAACCTATCTCAGCATATTGATAGTCGTGACACGTGAAGCAGCATCAACAATGATTGGAAGTCTTTCGCACGTGAATACAGCGTATCTTTTATTTTTTATCTGAATCGGATTTGTGACGTCGTTATTTGCTTTTTTTAATGAAGACTTGCGATTGTTCCGTGAAGCAGCATCAACAATGATGCAAGTCTTTCGCGCGGGAATACAATGATTCTTTTGTTTTCTACAGATTCCGACAAAAAAATTTTTACACACTTTACTAGATATCATCTATAATATTTTCCGTAATAGCAAAATCGAAAGCTTACACCCCAATATTATTACATGTATTGAATGAAGACGATCCCGAAAAAAGAAAACCACAATTGCCACCTAGACAGGAGATTACTGATAAAAGTTTGCTAGGAAATGGATAGGAGCAACTCTTCGCCGTATTCTAAAATATCTCAACGCTGATGATAATCACTTTGAACAGCTGTCGTAATTTTAGGACTTGTATTCATCACTTGATGCCTCTATGAATTTAGTGTTACAACTTTTATATAGTTTTTTCTTTTGCTGAAGTGTGTATATATTTTTTGGCGGACTCTGTATACAGGGTGTTCTCGAATAACGTATACAAACTTTGGGGGGGGGGTGATAGAGGGATCAAATCAAAGTAACATTTACCTGTTTCAATTTTTTTCTCTGGGGCATTGTTTTTGAGATAAAAAATGTTGAAATCCTACCTGCAGGTAACAGTTGTTTAGATTCTGTGGGGACACTTACAGACATTGGTATACGAGACACCAGTGGGATCTGATGAAGAGCTGGTAGCCAGAATCGCCATAGCTGCGGACCAGATTCGCGAAGACCCAGGAACTTTTGAACGTGTACGTGGGTCCACGCAGCTACGTTGTGAAGCATTATTCATGCTAGAGGGAGTCAATTAGAACATTTATTGTAAAACATTTTCAAGTTTCATAAAAAACAAGTCACATTATTGTACTGTATGCAATGTGTTTTTTGTTCTTTTTATTACATGAGTGACCATGATTTTGATGTGTTCCAGAATTACCGTAATATGCCGTGTGGCATATTACGTCTACGCGACGTCCAACATTTTTTATCTCAAAAATAATACCCAACGAAAAAATGAAAGAGGGAAATGTTGCTTAGATCTGATCCCTCTATCACCCCCTCTACCCCAAGTTTGTACACCACCCTGTTTATACATTAATATGAAAAATACTATATTTTTCTCCGAGCGACGCCGGGTACTTCAGCTAGTTTGTTTATAAACCAATATTGCAGTGAGACTTTTATTCGATGAACGTAAGTGGATACTGAAGTGTTATTGGAAAGTGGAGAATGTTGTTGAGGTTCAACGAAATGAGGTTTACTTCCAACAAGATGGGGCTCCACCTCACTTTCATGTCGATGTGAGAACTTTCCTCGATCACACATTCAATCACAGATGGATAGGACGAAGAGGAAATGCTACGGAGTTCCCGCCTCGATCTCCCGATTTAACCCCTCTCGACTTCTACCTTTGGGGAATTTTAAAGAACACGGTGTACGCCACAAAACCACAAACACTGACGGAATTAAGAGATCAGATTGAACATTTTCTCAATGATATTCCATTAGCTACAATCCAGTCGGTATGTCGCTCTGTTCGACGTCGGTGTTGTGAGTATACTGTGGCAGGTGGTGGACATTTTGGACATGTACGGGCTTAAGGAAGTTTAAGGAATAAAATATAACAAAGCTTCTATTTCTATCTCATTTCGTTGCTGAGTTATAATGTTTCAAAGAGTGTATACATCAATTTGGGACACTCTGTAGGTAAAAGATTTAAAAAAGAGATATAAAAATTATATAAAAAGAATAAATAGTATAATATTAAACAATAAACAAGGAAAATTACTCTCTGGGCAATCTGATAGAATGTGATCCATGATGGTGGAAAGGGAGAGAAGTCATAGAGAGGGTTATTTGTAAATTCACATTTGAGAAGCCAGTCTCGGCCATCTTCTTTTTCCTGTAAGGATACTGTTTAGCTTGATCCATAACTTTCTAGGAAGATCAAAACCAGGGATTTTAGCTGTTGGATCTTCAATTAAGTATTTGTTGGTGAAGTTGGCAATGGACCAATATTTCATCCAGGATACGCTGCTGGACGTCTCGACTTTAGTCATTTTAGGACTTTAGGACTGTGTTGAAGAATAACTCAGGCGTTGCCTATGTGTTCGAGGGTCTTGACTGTTGCCTGTTCTTTTCTGATCCAAGATGGAGCTATGTTGCTAAGGGTTGGAAACCATGGGAGTGGAGAAGAAGTAACTGTGCCTGATATGAGCCTGATAGTGTAGTTTAGTTGGATTATATCAGTTTAACATGAGAGTCCGATTTCAAACAGGGGCACGTTATTCAGCATTTGAATAGATAGTTGCAAGGCTGATGTTTATAGAATGTTCATTTCAGACCCCCATCTCCTAGCAAGCTTAGAGATTGTGTTATTACTAGTCTTGATTTTATTTTTTGTCTTAATGAGATGTGACTTGCAAGTTAGACTTCTGTCGAGGATGACTCCAAGGTAGACAGGGATGGGTCGTGTTTAAGCGTGTTGCCGCAGAACTTAATTATGAGTGAAATGGTGAACTTAATTATTTGAGGGATTTGGGATGGAATAGCACTTTTCAAAATACCTCTAAAGCGTTATAAAAGTTCTAGCCACTATGAAACTAGGAAAAGAACCTAACTCACCACGGAAATTACTGTTCAGTAACACCTACAAATTACTGGAAAGAATTGTTTTCAGAAGAATAAGCCCACTAATAGAAAATCTTCTCTCAGCCTACCAAGCGGGCTTTAGAGCAGGAAGGTGTCATTAAATATAAAAAATATTATCCCTCATGCTCTCTGTTTGCAAAGCCAACGTCCATTTAAACAATGAACTAAGCAGGCCATGGATCTTAAAGAATGGCTTACTCCAGGATTCAGTATGAAGAAATGGATCCTGGTTCCACTTTTATTTAACCTGTACATTTCCGATATTGAAGAAGCAAAATCAATTAAATTTTTCTATGCCGATGACCTTACTCTCCTCTACCAGGACGAATCCTTTGTCAAAATTGAAGAAATCATGAACAAGGATCATGTTAGGACATTCATGTTTAATTAGTACATCTTTTCGCAAACCAGGTAGCAGCAAAAGCCAAGAAGATGCCAGCTCTCCACATAACGGCGAACTTCTCTCACAGCTGTCGGTGTATAAGCGGACAAATGGATAGAGAGCTGGTTTCTCTGGATAGAGGGTACAACCACTGCAGAAATTCATAGGCGATTGGTGATATTGTGTGTGGAGAACAAGCACCTTCACGGAAAAGGGCGGAATGAAAAGTGGGCGCACATCAACAGAAAAATGGACCAGTTCCTGATAGAAAGTGACAGTGTCAGACGAATAAGGTGTTTGCCAGATGGGTTCCGAAACTTTTGACGGCAAACCAAAAGCAAATGCGTGAGGACATGAGCAGAGATCTCCTGAAACGCCACGACCGAGATTAGGCTAATGACTAATGACGCGACATGGCTTCATTACCATGAGCCAGAGAAAAAATAGAGTCAGTGCAATGGAAGCATATAGAAGCCCTCTGCCGAATCTGCGTGGTCGCCATTTTGCAAACGTTAACCATCTGAACACAGCTGTCCAGACGTGCGTAAAAAGGTACTCCAAAAGAATGGTTACAGAGGGTTTAGAGAAGCCGTCACAATGTATGTAAAAAATGTATTCATATAAGGGATTTTATAATGAAAAGATGGATCTATTAGCTAATGTGTCACCTGTCTGTACATGGCTAAAAATAAAGTTTAAATCAATATAGTACGTCCCTCGTTAACAGAAATGTTCCGTCTTTGACATATTGAAGGTTTATTGTACTCCTCATGTTAGTTTTTTTCTTTTACCCTGTTATGGTTGTTTGTCCAACCTAGTGGTTTTCTTTTAATTCGGCCCGATGTTGTTAATTAGATATAATGTATGGTTTTCGTAACCGTGGTCTCCGTAATAGAGGCCGTCCTGCCCATGGTAGAGGGAGGGAGAATCAGTCAGTCATACAAGAGCCCAGCAGTAATGAAGTGGAAGAAAAACAGGAATTTTAGATAATGATTCCGAATTGAACAGAATACCTGAAAGCATGGACGCAAATTGCATCTTCTGTGATTGTTCCAAAAGAAAACGATAACCGGAGTGAAGAATTGGTACAATGCTTAAGTGGCATAAGTGAGTGCATAATGATTGTGCAGGACTAGAAGGAAATTTGTGATTTCTGCCGTGTCCTTCTGCAAGAACTAAACTTTAATTATTTTGATTTGTTAATTTTTAGTTTTTTATAGCAGAAATAGCATTATGATTATTTTAATTCAGAGAAAACTCGTCTAAGTTCATTGTTAGATAATAGATATTATTAATTAACAATTTCATAAGTATTGGATGTTCATTTTATTCTTGAGTTTAGTAACATTATTATTCCATGCATTTAACATGGCCCCCCCAGGGTGCCGTAATACCTACACTTGAGCTCATCTGATCTGTTTGGATCACATGATTATTGAAAAAAACACATGATTATTGAAAAAATTTGAGAATTTTATTTTATTTCAATAAATGGTATTCATACCAACAAAATACCACACTTTTTCTGCTTTAGTCCCTTTAGGATAGCGTATAACTTTTTTATTACAAAAAAAAGGTGCCACATTATGAGCTTTTCTTCATTATTTTTAAATTTAAATATTATATAAAAACAAATGATAAACAAAAGAAGGCATTTTAAATATGAAAATCCTTTATCACTCGCTGCAACATTTTGTAGTTCGCTGAGACTGTTTTCTTAAAGCAAAAACGGATTTTTTTTTTTCACTGATTCCATACTGCTTATTAAGAATTATTCCATTTTGTCATCTAGTTAAAAACTTACTTTATGTCAAATAAATACCGAAAGTTGGTCAATAAAACACAAAATATTGGTTGAATCATCCAAATTTATTTTGTCGCCTTCAAAATAGTCTCCTTTTAATGGATTACACAGGGTGCGTAAGGTATTTGAGAACAAATTCACGTCAAGAAAGAAAACAGATATAAGTCGAGATAAAAACTTTATTATCGAAAAATATCATGAATATACACAAGAAAGCTTCTTGTTATATGGCTATTCAATGAATCCGCCTTCAGTTTCTAAAAACTGCTTCAATGCGAGATCGAAACCATCGACATGCGCGAATCAAATGGTCATGGTTCATATTACTGCAGTTTCATATTGGTGATTACTCGAACAATGGCAGCTTTCAATTCATCTTTGGTGTTATGGGGGTGTTTATTAACCTCTCTCTCCACAACGTTCCATACGTAGTAGTCCAACGGATTCAGGTCAGGGGAGTTAGGAGGCCAAAGGGGGGGGGGGGGGTTACGTGATCATGGAAGTTGTCGGCCATCCATTCCTGTGTCATGCGAGACTTGTGTGCTGAGGCAGAGTCTTGCTGAAACACGTAAGGCCTTCCGTTGCGTAACATACGAGTGATATCTGATGTTTTCGTGGACAACATTTCTGATAGTTCCTTCCGACACATGGAGATTTTTGGCAAGTGACCTCATGGATGTTCTGGGATTGTCATCGATGGCCTGCTGCACTTGCTGAATAAATTCAGGTGTTCTGATGATGTCAGAGCGCGAGGCATGCTTTTTACGCTTTGCTACTGATGCAACATTGCCATTTGCGATCTCCAACTCCTTCCGCACTTTGTAGACGAATGATCTTGCGACCTTTCGAAATTGTGATATCTCTAAATCGCTGCTCTGTCTTAATTGCTACGATTACTGCATGTCTCTTCATGATTTGTGCTACTTGATGGTCCGCCATTTTGCTTTCCGGAAACGGAAAGGACATACAATTTACTATAGTGCAGCAGTAGTCAAACTAAGGAGTGTCCTCAAATACCTTACGCACCCTGTACTGATGCCAACGCTTTTTAAAGGCACCTACTGGTAAGGCCTTCAGCAGCTTCTGCAAATTTCCTTTTATGGACTTAAAATTTCTTCCACGAAGAGGTAATTTGTATTTGAGGAACATGATAAAGTCAAGGGGGGCTTTATCTGGCGAATACGGTCTTGGTCGATGACATCACGGCCTTCTAGACACTATGAGGCCTGAACATAACGTCACTAATGTATTGTTGAAGCACTTTGATTATGACGTTGAACTTACTTCTGTAATAGCACCACCCGAGGCTAACGAGATAACAAAGGCTGGAAGCGGAAATGTCATCCGATCATCGGGGTGCTAGCAACAATCCAACCTTCATTCCAACAAATGGATAAACACTGATTGTTAACATCCAAGATGGAGACAGTGAAGACTGGATTGATGATAGCACCCCATGGTTAGGTGACTATTCCGCTTCCAGGCCTTGTTATCTCGTTGGCCTCGAGCATCACCAGAACGACGTAAGAATGTTTTATCTTTTCCATGTTTCTAGAAGTCCGTGATGACATTCGTTGAGTTTTGGCCAAACCTTTGCGTACAAGTTTCGATTAGGTCTTTGGTTTGCTGCATAGGGTGCATCAACTGAAAGAAGAATCGATGAAAGATAGCTATGTAGTGTACGTTTTACGTGAATAACATCCAAAAATAGTAGGACAGCGCATTACTGTCATAAGGGGGGAAAAAACAAAAATTATTTTTTTTCAGTCTTCAGGGGTTTTCTGGGGGGGTAAAGCTGGGGGTTTTATGGCTTATTTAGGAGGAAACTGGTGTTTTTATAGGTAGATGATGGAGGTTTTCGATATTTATCGACATTTCGATCTGGCAACACTGGCGCATTATCGTGCTGCAAAATCCAAAAATTCATATTCCACAAATCTAGCCTTTTCCAAAACTTCAGCACAATAAGGCCTTGATTCACAAAAGCGTCGTTAGCGACTTGTTGACAAAATTTCGTCGTTACGGCGTCTAACAACGTTTATTGCTATTCACAAAATCTGTCGCAAACGAAAACGTCGTTAATAAGCGTCGTTAAATAACGACAGCTCAGAGCTGTTGTTATATCCTCGTTACAGAATGTTTAAAATGGCGGAAGCCTTGCAGACTACGAAGAAAGACGTCGTATTCTGATTGATGAAATATCAGTAATCGAACATATTCGATGCTGTAGATTTTCTAAGGATGTGATTTTTAATTGACCGAGAGGCTCAGTCGATATATAAATGGAAGAGCAAATTGGCGAACTTGTTCAATCGTTCCCTCCCTCCCGACCAAAAGCTACTGTTATAATTTCTTTCTATCAAATACTTCTTTATCAGCATTTGATATTTTCATAAAAATAATTTCTATTTTTTAGCACTTGATATTTCTAGAAAAAGTGCTTTTATTATTAGCACGTTTTCGTAGAAAAGTGCTTATGAGATCTGTTTGTCCAGCTGTCCGTCTGTAGACACAATTCCAACAATGCATTGCGTTGCAATAGAGAGTGCGTGTATTTAATTGCTGGAAGAGACGAAATATCCGTGTATTTGGGAAAACGCGTGATAAGCACATTCGTTCGGCTCTGCGCGTGCTCTAAACGTTAATAAGATGGTGCGCGTGCAAGAGCACGTGATTGACGGTTATTGAAAGGGGAGATCGGTCTCTAAATCAAAATTTTTTTTATTCGTAGGGAGCTTATTATTTATTACGATAACTTGATAACGAATTAACTTTTTCACACTCTGTTTTCACCAATCCATTAATATGGAACAGAGCACCAACAATTTCGAACGTGATATAGCCGGAATAGGAAGGTGCTCTAATGGCACATGTTCTAATTGTACCATATGACACCCCCTTAAATATTTCCTATAACTAGACATGGCATATACGAGTGTAATATGACTCGTAATATATCAAACAAATCGTCACGACGTGTCATGAACGAATATTGTATATGAGTAATTAGTGATAGCAGATATTGGGCTAGTGGCACGTGTACGTTTAAGGATGTCTCATGAATGAATATCACGCGTAAATAATAATAGAGGGAAAGGTTTAGTAGTACGTGTTTTAATGGTACCATATGGTACCGTTGGAAATTTCAATGCTAAGATATGGCATGTAATATATCAAACAACTCGTAACAACGTGCCATGAGTGAATATAACAAGTAATTAATTGTGGTCGGAATTGTTTAGTAGTACATGTTTTAATGGTACTATGTGTTACCTTTGGAAACTTTCAATGCTAAGATATGGCGTGTAATATATCACCCAACTGCTTATGAGTTGTTAGACCTATTGTTATCCATAGATTATTGGTATCAAGAGCATATTGCTGTTAGGCTTAATAGTATCTAAAACTAGTTACTGTGAGACATTTTGCTAACTGGTAGTGTTAATCGCTTGCTTCAATAGTAGATGATAACGTAGAAACATTTAGTAATTGAACATGAAAAAATATTATAGATGCCTACACATAACGCTTTAGCAATTGAGGCTCATTTCGTTTAACTTTTGGGAATGCCTACAAATTAAAGAACTTTTATTTGTTCAAATATCTAAAGAATAACTTTATTCCCCATATAATTTTTCAGTTCTTCAAGTTTATTCGTTTAAATTCTCTCTATGCATTAGTTTACTTAAATAGTAATTTACAATTTAGTTTTTCTCAATTTATATATTTTCTCTAAAGTGTTTCAAAATGTAGGTTAATTCTATGCATCCGTGTATGATGCTATAACACGAAAATGTGCTCCCTTTATTCGCTTTGGCGGTAAAATCATTCTTGTTTTTTTTCGTAGTCAGCAACTGTAATTCCGAAGAAGTAAATTGTTACTTTCGCTTTCGGATTTTGTCCATTTTTCTTACTTCCGCTGTAGTCGGGATTCTTATTGGCTGTTTTCAAGCAAACAAAGACGTCATTTCCGTACTCTCGAAATCAGACTACTATTTTTTCGTCGTTATGTTTAAGAAGGCTAACGACGCATATTGTGGGTTGCATTTAAGACAAATCATAAAATTGCAAAATTTACCGACGTCGTTAATAGCGACATTTTTGTGAACCCGGGCCTAAAGTTCGTTGATAAAATTTGAAGCAAACTCTTTGTTTAATATTTTTTATCCAAATGGCAGAGCATAGATTTTGGTCGACAAAAAACCAACAGCTGTAAACAACCTGATTAACAGAACACCTCAAACTCTACGTGACAATTAGCTACATTGGTGAGGTCTTACAGCAAAAAAATTTATTCATACCTTTAACGCTTGCTTTTTAAATGAATTATTCCCGATATTAATTTGAATTAGTGTATTCACCAATAAACCAAACAAAAAAATTAAATATTTTATTGATTTTTATACAGAAGATTCATATAAGCAGCAGCAAAATTTAAAATTTTATAATGTAAATATAAAAATATAACAAGAAATTAATCCCCCCGAGGTATTAATGCAGGCATAAGAAAATAGAAAAAGGCCTGAGATCATCTATCCCCCTCCCTCTTTTATTCGCATTTTAACCCCTATTTTTTAACAAAAAATTGATGTTCTCTATAGTAATATTTAGAAAATCAAAATTAACTCTGTCTTCTTTCGTTTCTCATCATTTCCGATCGAATGACATAGCACGTCCAAATATTGCCATTAGGAAACGTTAATATTCTATGGACACATGACTACTATCCCCCATAACTCCGACGGCACTGGGATAATTTGGTCCAAACGTCATAGTCAAATCTGCATACCGAATTTCACCTCTTTACATACATATATATACTATAGACCAGATGGTCCTCTCTAACTCCCATCCCAGAGTAGGAATTAAAACCAAAATAAAGAATGAAGTAGGACATGCCCATGGTAAGCTATATTCCGAATTTCAGTCTTCTAAGACGAAAAAAATATTTTAAAAAATGAAGGGGACAGACAAAAAGACAGACTGACATTTTAATACCAATATGCTCCATTCTTTCGCAACTTAATAATTTGCTCGATTGGGTTTATGTCCGGGGAATTTGGGGACCAGCTGGTCATACGTGTAGCTGCTCTCTGGCTCTGGAGAATACCACTGCTTCTCCCTCGTACATCAGGCCCGTAGTCAGGGGGAAGGGGGGTCGAGGGGGGTCGACGACCAACCCATTATGGAAAAAGGTCCGCCTCCCAAATGAGGAAAAAGGTCCGACTCAGTGGAATTTTTTAAAATAGGTCCGGAATTTTTGAAAATCGACCCCCCCCCCCAAGATAACGTCCTGGCTACGGCCCTGTACATAACCTCCACCAAGGAGAAAAAGGCCTCTACTACGGAGATCACGGCCTGTAATAAAGGCTAAGACCGCATTCAGTGCTAAATAAAATGGTGAAACCAGACCCCAGGCTCATACAGTGAGTGGCCAGTTTATTAGGAACAGCCATGACTATGCGCATTCGTTGGCATAGCTATTACTACGTATCAGTGGTCACGTGTCAGTCGGTACCAATATAGAGCGAGAACACACCTGTCAACTGCAAGTGGTTTGACCGTCACCATGGGCAAAACAAAGGATCTGAGCAACCTCGAGCGCGATATGATAGTTAGTGCCCGGCGAGGTGGACTGAGTATTTCAAGGGTTTACCAAGATTGGTTAAACAACCAACAAGAAGAATACATTTAAAGAATTAAAAACCCGACGACGTGTTTTTCCAGTGACTGGTACACACTTAAAAATTCATATCTTGAAAACTACTGAACCGATTTTGATGAAACTTGGACTGTTCCCTAAGTTGAAAGATACTTTATCCAATATAAAAAGAATTATTGCAATTCGATTTCTAGTTTCTGAGAAATACGTGGACAAACATACATACATTCCAAAATGGTACCTACATACGAATCGAATTGAAGTTGGTTAAAAAACAACCAGCCAGAGAGAAGCGTGTGGACGCAAACGACTCGTCGATCCAAGGAATGGGCCTAGTATGGGGATGCTTATTCGTGCGAATAGAAACGTCATGACTCGTCAACTAACACTGGAGCGCAGAATAACATCTCTGAACGCACTACACCCCGTACATTGGCAACAATGGGCTACGGGTACCTTTGATCTCCACCCAAATCCGCAAAAAGCGTCTCCAATTTGCCCGTGATCACCAACACTGGACCGTCGACGACTGGAAGAATGAATCCAGTTTCCTATTGCACCATGCAGATGGCCGACGCAGAATTTGGAGACAACAGCACGCAGCGATGGGCCCCTCCTGTCCGATTTCCACTGCTCAGGCTGATGGAGGCTCTGTAACGGTCTGGAGAATGTTTTCCTGGCTTGCTCTTGGTCCGCTGATATCTGTAGAACATCGCCTTAATGGTCAGGGCTACCTGAACGTTGTTGCCGTCCACGTTCATCCCTTCATGACTACTGTGTTTCCCCCATCGGAAGGATACTTCCAGCAGGATAATGCCCCGTGTCACAAGGCATTGAATGGAATGGTTTCAGGAACAGGATAATGAATTCAACTTACTTCTCTGGCCACCACAGTCCCCGGATTTGATCCCAATCGAACATCTTTGGGATGAGATGGAACGGGTTATTCGAGGCATAGATCCACCACCATCTAACAAGCATCAACTGGGCGCGGTTGTTGCATCCGCATGGACAAACATCACGGAACAATGCTTCCAGCGCTAACTGTTATAGCTGCTAGTTGTGGCGCAACACAGCATTAGGAGAGTGTTCCTAATAAACTGGCCACTCAGTGTATTACGAATTAAAGAAAAGCACTGGGATTGACAAACAACAATAATAGGTTCTAAGGAAAAAGCTAACATGAGTTTACCTTTAATATTACAACTGGTATATTACAACCAGAGCCTTTTTTTTTAGCTCATTTCTATATTTAAAACAAAAAAAAATTCGACAAGAAACATTTTCCTCACTATCGTGAATTTGTCTTAAATTTATTAAAATTGCATTAAATTTCAACTTCTTCTTTGGCCACTATCATATAGGGTTAACCATTAGTAGCCAATACAAATACAGAATCATTAGTTGGCCTGTATTCGAATTTATTTTTAATATAGAATTATGCATGAAAATAAAATTGTTTTGGAGTTAATGTTAAAAATGATGATCTCCTGGTGATATTAATCAACATATTTACATAGTGTTACTGCGTTGAATATACTGCAGAGCTTACCATCAGAGCAATTTTTACAGTAAGAAAAAAATCCCTTTTAATGAAATTATTGAAGTTTAAAGATCATTATATATCTTATATGAATGACATATGATAAGAAAAATAAGCAAACTTCGAAGTTGGAGCGATTCATGAAACTTTAAAATTTAAATAAAACATCCGTTTTATTAGCATTTCGACATGGCTTTTGAAATGGACTAAGCGTAACAGCTCTCGTCATTTAATGGTAAGCGTCGAGAATCCTCGCCAATAAAAATAAAAAAAGCCAATAATGTCGCAACTTCAAGAATTTTCATCTAATAAATAATTATGTATGGACACGGTATACAAAGAAATTAATTTCAGTTTATGACCAATACCGACGATCTGAAATCCATATACTGAGTACAGGAGGCGCTGGTCTCACATGAACGCCGAGAAAGACAATTTCAATTTTTTTTCCCCGTTCTCACCTTCCACACTTCCCATATCACGTTCGAAATTTACGACTCCTTAAATTCATGGCGAATAAGACATCATTTAGACACGTTCGGAAAATTTCATTGATAACATTTTCAGGGGTAATAATATCAAATTTCTCATCAGGGCCCATCGGAACGTTATTGCCCATAATTCCTTTCGGCAAAGACCCTCAACCGCCATCGTTTGTCCTGTGCACCTCCATCTCCTCCTAACCAAATCCCACCCGTTTTTTCACAATTTTATGACATCCATTAGGTTTAAAATTTTATGAGAAAACACACACGCCGTAGTCAATATTTCACGCACGGAGGCGATGATTCTCAATTAGGAAATCGATTCCACGTTGTAAGGAATAGAGAATCTTCGTTATAGCGAGCTTTATGGATAAAATAGCTCTTTCGTGCGTCGTCCAAGTTGAGCTTACGAAACACGAACAAGTTTTAATTTATGTAAATTTCGAAATAGTGCGTATTTTGGTGGATAATATTCAGAGAAATTATACAGATGATATTAAATCAATAGTTATTTTTTTTAATTTTCAGGAGCTCATATAAATATTTTTCTTATGTGCTCTTATTAATTCATCTAATTCTACAGACGTTTCCTTAAATATGTATACATTCTGATTTTAAAATTCTTTCATAAAATATTTATTACTCCGGTCTAGCTGCCAGATCAATATTTGAGACTTTTGATATGGCTTTAATAAAAATTGGGTTTTCCTTTTTTTAAATTATTATTATGTAAAGAAAAAGCCACAAATGAATTCAGACAGTTTTCTGAAATTTATTCCAAGAGATAAACATTTTTAGAATTAGGTTTTATATTCCATTAATAATTTATTTTTTAATATATCATTCTCTATTTCGAAGCTAACGGATCAATTTTATAAAAGTATCGGATGGAAAGGGACAAATAATTTTTTCGAATGTTTATTATTATGACTGATAAGTCAGTAAGGCAAGAATTCATCTAGAAACCCGTTATTTTGTCTGCGCAAATTTAGATGTAAATACTTGAAAAACATAAATCTACACATAATTAGAAAAATTTCATATAACGTGACATCAGTTATGGATATAAACGATATAAAAAACATCATGTCCCTCGAGTTAGATTCCAATCGGCGCCCTTGTATCCAAGCAAACAAACTTAAGTAATTAAAAATTTTTAATTTTACTTTATCACACAATTGAAAACTGCTAAAATGAAATGGCCGAAAATGGTTTTATCATAAATTTAAATTTTCCTTCGGAACTTGAATTCTAGTCATGAGTATGCTAATATGCAAGCAAATACTCTAAAAACTTTTTACTAAGAATGATCCTTAAGTTGAATTAAATTAGCTTTTTAATCATAATTAAAGACTGCATGGTATAATTTTTAAAATTCCATCATAAAGAATAATTATCTAAATTTACAATCATGTACATACAATCAATGTGTACCAGTCATGACAGCTGGAAGGATCCATTTGTTGGTTGGAGAACTGTCAGTGTCAACATTTCAAATATTCGGAAAAGGGTATTCACCAAACAAAAATAATAATTTAAAATTAAAAGATGGGAAAATGTGACATTCACAGGTTAGAGAAATTTTTGTTTTATTTAGCGTTCGATATAGTTGACAACATGATCACAGTAGAGGATGACATATTTGACGGTGGCGCGCAACCAATCAAATGCATTGTCATTTAGACGTTATGTAATAAGCGAATGGTTTGTGCAATAGACCTTGAGATAGCAGATACGTCAATCTATATATCTTAGTGTTCACGCTGTTTTTGATCATCTATAGTATTTCATTTTGTGTTTTACCTTTCAAAATACAGACTCTTTTTGGCAGGTGAACTTTAATTGCGTCCGTTCTGCATTTTAGATAATGCCAGAAGATTGGCTTTTCGTGCAGAAAAAAGTCTATAAATGTTTAAATCTTTTTAATTATTTCTAAGCGCTTTCTAATGAAATTTTTTTCTAAGGTATGATAATCACGCACTATTTTAGCATCGCCCGATTTTAAGTAATTCTTTAAAATGTGCCAGTTTTTAATCTGCATCATTAATATTATATACCCTTATTGCATAAATAATATTTTTTCCCTGTTTATTTCTTTTAAGTATAAGGAAATTTACTGGACTAAATTTACCCAGTAATTAAAATTTTCCCACTTACAGAATGTTATCAGGCCCGTTAAGAAGAGTCTTCTTGGTCATTACTGCAACATTCTCGGTAATAGCTATCGACGGTAAAATTTGGTTGCGCTTTAGAAGTTGCACGACAGTAAAATTGGTTAGAATGTTTTGCAGCGTATACATATAGGATTTTTACAGAGTAGTTGATTATCTACTCATATAATATTTACATTATAAATTAAATGGCAATTAATGGTAATTTTGTTCTGCTCGTAATATGTTTCTAAACGAAAAATATCCGTTTGCAACCTGTGTAGCTGTAGGACTACAAATAGCATAAAAATGCTGCATTATGCGATAATGAATTAGGTAATATTTTACGTTAGCAATTTATAAAATGAAATTTGAAAAATGTTTGGTATAAATTAATTTTAAAGTAAAACACAGAATAGACGTAAACAGTTTGTTTGTCATTCCTGAAATCTGTCAGCAGCTAAATGTCCTAGTTCTCTTGATGTCAATCGATCTTGAAGCTGTTAGACTCTGTGCTTGAAATTTAGTTGACATCAGTCATTGCAGCTTTTCATGTAGTCGACATGGATTCGGTTGAACAGCTGGAACTAAACAGCAATTTTTCATGTAACGGAGAAAAAATAATCGTGCAGACTCATTTCGATATGGAGAAATTGCTAGTATAAAAAAACCGGGTATGGAGACAAAAATAAAAATGAAAAAAAAATAAAAAATAAAAAATTTAACCGGGTATTTTTATTCTGAGTATAAGAGATACGGTATGCTGATACCTTACCTTTTTCAGTGGATATCTTTGTTCCCTTTTCTTCTAATCGAAGTTATAAGATCTTATAACAGTTTGTCCGAAGGAATAAAGCAAAATGATATTGTGTAACATTAAAATTCATATTTCTCCACTAAAATATCTTACTATGCTAAAATATTCTAGCAATTTCTCCACATTATTCCATAAAATATCTTTAATTGCACTAGTCAACACATTTTTTGCATCCAAAACCACAGATAGTGCTCTTCGGAGTAATAGGTATGTAGAATTCGAAACGACTTTTAGATTTTATTCTATCATGTCATGTTTCCAAGTTATGTACATAGAGGCTGCAATGTTAAAGTAATGAGTGTGAAATCTGTACGTGGTAGAATAATTTTTATAGCATACTAGCACAGGACCCGGCATTGCCCGGGATAATTACAATTGTAGGTAAACAGAACAATCTCAAAAAGTTAAATTCTAACTCCAAATTGGTTAAATAATAACTCAATCAATACAACATAGAGCGAAGGGACTATCCATTCTACGAAAAATCCGAAAAACAGGAATTTTAGGTGATATAACTTTATATAAACTCTTCTTGACTTGCCTCAGATTAAAACAATGTCCATCTTCACCACTTTGGATACTTTGGATACAACTTTTTCTTGCCCTTGGCGTAGAAGCTCGTATACCCTCTTGCTCTATTCGAAACTCCCGTTGTTCAGATATTTCTAATACCCGTATAGGCTTTTCTGTTTTAGCTGCAGAGTTTCTCTGACCGCTAAAACATACTCTTTCTTTTTCTTTCCTTTCCAGACACATACATTTTTGCCAGTCGTCTGAACGTTTGATAGGGAGACATGTCCTTTGCTTCCTCAATAGACGCAGCCTTATTTATGTCCTGTCACCGCATCAACATTTTATGCTCCTTATTAATAATTCTTGGAAACAAACGTTCAATCATGGCATTATCAGCATCTCAGTTTCCAAAATATTCACATTCACGCAGAATATAGTCAAAATGTATTTTTATGAAATGTTTGGATCTGCTATGCTACCAAATAAACTAGGTGATAATCCCTGCATGGCTCGGATTTTTTGTTTTTTGAATAAAGTTTGAAATATCTTAAAAATAAACACATGAAAACGCTTAGAATTAATTTAGAAAAATTTCATAATGAAAATTCGAAAAAAAAAATTTTTACGAGTAAATGCTCACAATGGATGAACCTGTCCAAGTATGCCACTGCTAGCCTAAATAATTTCTTACTCACGTAATCTTACTTTAGATGTACACTTGATGGGCATTCATCACTTTGTATGATCTATCAATCGCCGTTTCTTCTGTTGGCACGCACACCATATGCTCAGTTGAAGTAGTGTGCTAACGAAACAAAACAGCATCGAGCGAAAGGACGGCTTCCTTTGCTGTCTTTCCTGGCTGCCTGGGAACTTCGATGACCACTGATTCACTCAAAACCTGCTCTGTTTCTCAATAGTCTGGTAATCCTGGTATCTCCAGTTAGTGCTCATTTTTAATATTTTCAAGAAAATGTTAAGTTTTGAGAACTGTGAATTCAGACAAAAACTCTGAACAGTAGGTATTTTATGCATTGTTACAAATTGATCCCTATTTATAAAGCACAAACTTTGCTTTGCATTGTTGGTTATTAGATATATATTGTTGTTTGAATTGCGTGTTGATACCATTGTTGATACTTACTGTTGCATAAATTTTGCCTTGCATTGTTGGTTATGACACACCTCTTATTAGTATGCCCTACCATTATTATGAATGTCGATTTATGAATAATTAATATTTTTTTGAAATCTGAGATAGACAGTGCCCTTCCTCATGCTTTGAAGTTCACGTGTGCAAAATTTCATCAAGATGGGAATAAACTGTAGATTTGTATAAGAAACAAGCCCACAAACATTCTTCTTCGTATACAGGGTGAGGCATTTATCTTGAGACAACTGAATATCTCGGAAACTAAGCATTGTACGAAAAAATGTCCAAAATCAAAAATGAATTATTTCGCGGGTGGAAAATCATTAGTTAAAAAATTCCCCCCCCCCCCCTGCGAGGGGGGCTGGGGGTTCTAGAAATTTGGCGTCGACTACTATGGTCATTTTGCGCCTTTAACACAAGTTATATCTGTACGCAGCCTGGAACAAACACAAACATCCATACCCACGGCGGGACTCGAATCCACGGCCAGGCGGACTCGAGAACTAGAAAGCCTACGCCCTAGCCCTCTCGGCCACCTGGCAGAGCAGGCTGGGGGGGGGGGGGGGAATTTGAAATTTTAAATCTTAGAATAGGAACCCCTGTTTTTAATTGTACATTCAGATTGTACACAATATTCGAGAAATGTTTTATTCTTGGTGTTTTTTCAATTGATCCAACCGTTTAGGAGATAGAGGCCCTGAAAATGTGGAACTTTTAAAGTTTTGAACCCAATTTTATCGATGAAGACAAAGAAATAGAGAGTGGGTCTTACAGACATTCCTATTCTACATTTTAATGGTCTTTAAGAATCCGAAGTCAGAATTTCAAAAAATTCAAAAATGTTTGGTGCAGAATTAAACTTTTGGGGACAGCAGTCCTATTGAGACACAGTCTACGCGTATGTATTGAATAATATTGGATTTTTTGAAATTCTGACTTCGGATTCTTCAATAGTCTGCTAACTCTCCATTATCTCCAATTACTGATCATTTTTAAAGATTTTCAAGAAATTGTTAAATACTAAAAACTCTCAATTCTAAGAAAAGCCTGAATAACAGGAATTGTATGCATTGTTACAAATTGAACCTTATCTATATTGCCCAAACTTTGCTTTGCATTGTTGGTTATGAGATATATATTGTTGATCCCTACATATGTTAGTGCATTGCGTTTTGACACCATTGTTGATAATTATTGTTGCACAAACTTTGCCTTGCACTGTTGGTCATGAGGTATTTCCTCTTAATATGCCCTGCCATCCCTATTTTTATCGATAATTATTATTTTTGAAATTCAAGTATGCAAAATTTCATGAAGATCGGAATGAAACTCTATAAGAAACAAACAAACCCACAAACCACAAACATTCTTCTGTATATATAAAGGGCAGGGGATGAGATTTTTTCACCGGGTTTGTTGCTAAACCCATATTTTACATGATGCTCTACAACTTTCTAAATAACACATGGGGTCTAACCCCTACCCCTGCAAAATTAAAATTTTCAAAATTTACCCCTTCACCCCCAGGGACGCGAAATGTTTTTATTCTGAATTAGGGGACATCAAAACCAAATAATCAATATTCATTTTTCCGCCACCTGTTACCCTTGAATCGTTATTTGGACCTAAAGACGTGACACCAATTATGAAACACCCTGTATAGATTTGAAAATAAGATATTAAAATAAAAGTATAAATACTATAAATAAAAGTGAAAGATACAAAAAAAGTTGTAAAATGTTGACTAATGTTATCAATGGTTGACGTAGTCAGTAGATGTGGAGCTTGTTTTTTTCTTCGTTTTTAGCTTATACGAATTAATGCCCATTTTTAAAACAGGAAAATAAAAATTTTGTGATTAACTGTTCGAAGAAGATAGTAAATCGTCAAAAAATATAAATCTTCTCATAAAAGTAGCACAAAAAATTCTCTTTTGAATTCATTGTTTCTATTAATTTCTCTTTTTCTTTCTTTTTGTAATTTTTCTCCTAGCTTGGCGAAATTAATAATATTGCAAGAGTTATTTAAATCATTGTCTGCGCTCAAGATAAGGTTTGTTTACGACTTCTCTTCGCTTGCATTTATTTTTGCTGCTTTTTCACATCTCAAATACGCACACAAAAAAACTCACTCTCTTAACAATCGGTATCGCAAATAATGATGCCGCAATATTTCTCCATGCAGAGAAAATGTCATAGATATCCAGATAATTCTGGCCATCCACCTGATCCTCCAAACTCCCTTACTGTCTCTACGAACGTTGCTGAGCCTAAATAAAGAAGTGGGGTGGAGTCTTACATGGATCGAATCTATATGGAGTAGACAGACGAGTAGAATTTGGGTTTTAATAATAGCTAGTATAGCTACAGTATTATTTTCATCCTCATTATCTCCTCTTCTTACATGGAATCAGTCCTTCGAGCACTTAAAATCAGTACTACATATACTGTGTCATTGAATTCGACTGTTCGGCCTTCATACGCTTTTCCTGTAAATTATTTTTTAAGAAAATTGATAAATTTCAAGTAGTGGTGATAGTTTTCATCTTCTTCTGTAATTTATATTAATTTAGATAATTTAATTCATCTAAAAATGATAATTAATATCTTTACATGCTGTATATTACAACAAAAAATCCATCCTCCTAACAGAGTTTTATATTCTGCAATTTGCACTAATATTAGTAATAGTCATTATAATGGTGATGATGCTTTCACTTTAAGTTTTATCCTTTTAGATGCAGACTTTATTATAGCAAAAAAAAGTGTCATTCATATAAATCATCGATATCGTCACATATCAATATAATCCATAATGCGTTTAGGAAAATTATTCTCAACTTTTGAAGGAATAATCGTCACCTCATATTTTCTCTTTTTTATGTCTCTATGTAGCGAGACTCGATACCATGTTACCCATTCAGAAGGCAATTTAGGGAAAACGTTTTAATCGCGGGCGGTGCTAATTGTCCACCTGTTGACAGCCGAACACCTTGATGGGCTCAGTTTTCGACTGTTGACATTTTGTGGTTGTCAAATAATTGATCTCGGCCCATTTCTTCCCGGAATCGAGCAATTGCACTTTCTCCTAATGCGTTGTGTGTATAGACAGAGGAGGAGAGGACGAGGAGGAGGATGAATGTAATGAGAATTTGATCATGACAGTAACACCTTCAACCTTTATTATCGTATATAATTTGCAGGAATATATTTTTATTGCCTATCACTTAGTGCTAATGATGATCGGTTTCATACCAGTAATTGATACATTTTTGATGTCGTTTGAGGCGTCTTTTAATATTTTATAAACTATCTGAAGTATAACAACATATGTTGAAATTCTTTCGGAGAATGATTCTTCTAGTTAACTTTGCTGTTAAAAGAAATTAATAGAAAAATGGTTAAAAAGTGATACCAATAAAATATTAAGCAAACGTTCTCTAGCTAACAAACGTTTTGTCCTATTTTTTCCTCACTATTTTAATATACGATAATAATAATAATATTTTTATTCTAGGTTTATGAAAAAGAAATACCCTTAACTTTTTATGAGGTCAAACTTAGATATTGATATTCGCTATAAACATTTAAATCATTTGACCCTTTATTTCATGCAAATTTTTTGTCCGTTCTTTACGAAAAAAATGTATTAGTTAAGCACAATTGTACTGAGACAATAAAAATGAAATTGTAGTTTAAGCTAAAACTTTTAAACCATATTTTTTGGTTCCGTAAACCTTCCATCAATAGACGCTGCCTTATTAATGTTCTGTCACTGCATCATCACTTTATGCTCATATTAATAATTCTTGGAAACGAACGTTCAATCATCGCATTATCAGTATCTCAGTTTCCAAAATATACGCATTAACTCATATGCTCTGTAGGCATGGATTCCGCTCGTGTTCTTTTCTAAGGAGTATCTTCCTAAATCTGAAAGATATCCACATTACTGGACGGGTTGTGATGGCATCCGAAGACCCGATCAAATTTCATCCCACAAACATACCGTAGATTTGGATTAAGAACTGCAGATTGTACTACAAACACTTAGCCATGTTCCTAGAAACACTGACACAAAACGTGCCTTCTGCCATGTGACATGTGAAGAAAGATTCTGTTTCTTGGCGTGATGACTATGGCCATGAACGGATGGATATGGTTGCTCAGCGCCGACGAACATCCTATCTCGAAGTCGCTAAAATCCTAGATTTCATCCTTCTTGGTATTGCCTGAATAAATACCTTTTTCTCCGAAAACACAATTACTAGTCACGTAATGAGGATGTATCAATAAATTAAACATTACGAATTTTTTAATGAGGGATACTTTATATGCAATAATAGTTTTTATAAATATTTGCATTGCAAAGTTCTAATTCTACAAGGAAGAAAATAACTAATAAAGTGGCCACTCAGTATATTTCTAACATTACCGTCGTACAATCGTCTTTTTTACGTTTTTAGTTTCTTTCTCAAGGAAATTTTAAAGTTGGGTATATTAATTCTTACCTGTTGCAATGCTTTATGAGATATGGTTAAAAAATCGGGATTTTTGAACTGTTGAAACCTATTGACTTCACCTATTGAGGCTAAGCTTATAACAGCAATTATCCTCTGAGGCATGGTGGAAACTAAATTGTGGAGCACTTACAAGGGAATCCCACGAAGTTGTTCGAAGACACTTTTATTTCGCGCAAGAATTCCGTGGAAACGATAGCGAGTAAGAGGGGAAGCAAAATCGTTAGTGCCCGTCGCCAAAGAATTGCAGTTAGAGCACAGTTATTAAGCATAAAACCTCAATTTTGCTGTACAATTATTCGTCTCGAATAAGCATCCATGAATACTATTTTTATTTAAAACTAGCAAAGGTACCCGGCGTTGCCCGGGATAATTACACTTGGATGTAAACAGAACAATCTCAAAAAATTAAATTAAATTTTGCAATATCTTAAAAATAAACACATGAAAATGCTTAGAATTAATACAGTAAAAATTCTTAATGAAAAAAATCTTTTTAAAGGCTCACAATGGATGGACCGCTCCAATAATTTCTTACTCAGGTAATCTTACTTCAGATGTACACTTGATGTTGTTGCAATTTCCACTCTTCTCTCGTTGTGTTGAAGCAAAATTTGGCCTTTCATCACTTTGGGTAGTCTAGCGGTCGCCAATTCTTCTATTTACTTGCTTTCCATTTGCTCAATACAGCACGGAGCTAAAGGTTTGCTTTCTCTGTCGTCTTTCCACTCTTTCTCAATAGTCTGCTAACTCTTCATTAT
>JAHWFO010115002.1:554265-616973 GCA_023313115.1 Rhysida immarginata
ATTATTTTTTCGAAATCTGAAGTAGACAGTGACCTTCCTCATGCTTTGAAGGTCATGTATGCGAAATTTCATCAAGATCGGACTAAAACTGTAGATTTGTATAAAAAACAGACCCACAGACAGACAGACCCACAGACAGACCCACAAACATCCTTCTTTATATATATAGAAGATAAAGCACTGCGATACATACCCCCTCACCAAGGCAACGTATTACTCGACGTTGCACATGAAGCCAGCCCCGTGACGGAAAATTTACGGAGATCACGAATTACTTAATAAAATAAAATAATAAATTAAGGAAATGGTTATTAATTACTATACACATTTTTTACTGGAAGGCAATTAGCTAATTGTAATAATTATTTTTAAAAACTAAGTTTGTTTAGAAACTTGAGAATCCATTCAATTGTCGTCTGCTATCTAAATCCATTGATTTCATGTGAAGTGGATTCGTGCTTATGGACCCTTTTCAGTAAGAAGGTGGGCGGGGCACGCGCTTGCGTGGCAGCTGCTTCCGGCGGGCAAAAAACTTCCGTTCGTCCATTTTTTCCATTGCTAGCGCACGTTTCGGTGGAAAATGTATCGCCTACAAGATTTAAAAAGCTGAAAATAAAAATAATATTATAAAAATTTATAAAGAAGTAACTTTGTTGACCTGTTCTTGTAAATTATGGAAGTCTGAAGCGATTGCAGAAATAATAAGCCACTAAAATCAGCAGCTTAACTGTAATCGTGTGGAGGTTGATGCCAGCAACATTGCACTTACTCTTTGCCAGCATCTTGTAAGTATTGATTTGTAATACATTTCCGAACAAAACATGAATTTGCTACCGTAACATTTCGAAAAATATATGAATATTTTCAGGATGATGGTAATAAATTCATGTGTTTCGACCGAGCAGTCAAACATATGAATGCTGGAGATATTTCTGAGGCATAAATTGGCTGGAGATATTTTTACTATCTTTTATTTTGAAAACATAATAATGTGTTCATGTTTTAAGTTTCAAGAATATGTTATATTGAGAACTAAATGTTTAGCTTATCAAAAGAAAAAGCATTATCTGTGCACAACTGAATTAGAACCCAGTGGAAATACATATGGGGGTATTTGTGAGTGCCCTATAAAGTAAGTGGCAAAGTAATTATTTATTAGTGTAACTATATTTAAATTGATAATTTTAGAACAATATTCGGTTAAGAAATAACTAAATTTTGAATTTCATTTCATTATAAAAGGGAAAAATGCAGCCATATACAGGGGTTGAACAAAATAATAGGAACACATTTGATTTTAGACGTTTTGTCGAATATCTAAGTAAATACTTGACAAATTATACTGAAACTTCAGGGGTGTAAAGAGCCTGCTACCCCATATATCTATATATCAGCGAATGTTTTGTCCCGAAGGCAAATAATGTTTGGGATCACCCTGTAAAAAATAATGCTTGGAATGCGTTGTAAATGTAGCATATGATTAAGAGGCATATTTAATTTATCCATGTATATTTGTATGAGAATAGCATTTATATTTTTAGAGATATAAAGGTTTCTTTTAAAAGAATCGAATTTTTTTCATACGTCTTGTTTTTAACGTGCAGGGTGTTCAACTCATTGCAATGCCATTTTTAGGAAACCTGACAAACTACAGGAGAGACAATACGTTGAATCAGAATATAAAAATTTGTTGAAATATGAGCATTTTTACTAAATAATGTTGAACTGCGCAAACGTTACCAACTGTTTTTTGCCTAATTTATTAGCCAAATGTATAGAGCTACCCTTATAAAAAGCCAAAGCAAATATCGTGAAAATTCAGAAAGATATCTCCAGTAGAATGAGTTGAATGCCAGTTGCTCACAAAAATAAACAAAACGATAAGGAGTTTTCTCCAAATTTTTATTTTTGAACCGGACATCATTATCAACTAGATATTGTTTTTCTATATATTCGACAAAACATCTAAAATCAAAGGTGTTCATATTATTTTGTTCAACCCCTGTATTTTATATGGCTGCATTTTCCTGTTTTCTAACGAAATGAAATTCAAAATTTAAGTTATTTTTGAAATTGTTCTAAAATTATCAATTCAAATATAGTTACACGAATAAATAACTAATTATTTATAGTGACTAACTTATTAATTGCCATTTACCCTATAGGGCATTCACAATTACGCCCAAACATCTTTCCACTGAGTTCTAATTCTGATGCGCACAGCTAATGCTTTTTATTTTGAGAAGCTAAACACTTAGCTCTCATTATAACATTTTCTGGAAACTTAAAACATGAATGCATGTATTAGAAATTTTTTTTCAAAATAAAAGATAGTTAAATAGTTACATGAACTTACCATGCCTCAGAAATATCTTCAGCATTCATATGTTTGACTCCTCCGTCGAAACACTTGGAAATATTCATAAATTTTTCGAAATGTTACGTCCGGTAGCAAATTCATGTTGTGTTCGGAAATGTATTGCAAATCAATACTTACAAGATGTTGGCAAACAGTAAGCCAACTTTGCTGGGATCAACCTCCACACGATTATAGTTAAGCTGCTGATTTTGGCGACTTATTATTTCTGCAATCGCTTCAGACTTTCGTAACTTCAAGAAGATGTCAACGAAGTTATTTCGTTATAATTTTTTATAGCCTCATCTTTTTTTCAGGCTTTTTAAATCTTGTAGGGGATACATTTCCCGCCGAAACGTACGCTAGCAATGGAAAAAGTGGACGAACGGAAGGGTTTTGCCCGCCGGAAGCAGCTGCCGCGCAAGCGTGTGCCACGCCCACCTTCTTAGTGAAAAGGGTCCATTGCTGAGTAGTTGAAGAAAAAAGTTCCGTTAAGCGTATTAATACACACAGATCGCTTTAACAATGGAGTCCTTGTATGGCTATGTGTGCTCAAATTTTTTCTTTTTCGCGGTTTATTTTGAAAGAAACAAAATTCGCACTCTCTGATTTTGCAAGCACCTACAGGGTGATCTGAAACACTGTCACAAACTTTTAGAGGAGGTAGTATGGATGATTCTAAGCAAAAAATTCATATGAACATGGGTTCGAATTTGAACAATAGTCGAGATACGAACAGAAATAAAAATGCCGCCGCAAGGGTCAACAAGTTAATAACTCAGTTGTATAAGACCTAGGATAATGAAGTTTGGGGGAATCATAGGGTACATAAAACTGTGTATACCGTTAAAATTTATTCGAATTCCAAAAAGTAGCTTCTGAGTTACGTAGTCAAAATCGTAACACCTGGTGGTTAGTTCTCACATGTGAGCATATATTACGAAGTTGACTGCGTAACTCGGAAACTACTCGTGTTCGTGTATAAATTTTAAAGTTATACACAATTGTATGTACCCTATTATTCTCCCAAACTTCATTATCCTAGGTTTTATAGAATCTGTGTTATTGACTTGCTGACCCTTGTGGCGGCATTTTTATTTCTGATCACATCTCGTTTTTGTTCAAATTCGAAGCCATGTTCATATGAACTTTTTTGCTTAGAATCATCCATACTACCTCCTCTAAAAGTTTGTGACAGGGTTTCAGATACACCCTATATAGTAGCTTCAGATGAGTAACATATTTCAATTTGATGGATCCCCTTGTTAGTTAGAAGCACATAGTTGAGAGCAGTAAGTTGGGAACACTAAATTGGAAACACTTCATTGTTCTGAATATTACAATAATAATAATATCATTGTGAGTTCGTGTTACCACAAACAACCATAATTGGTCCAGTTGAATCACGTAGTCTGAGTAGTTGAATCAGACACACACACTAATGCCATCACGTGCATGTATTATGAGGTTATTAAACTATTTAGTGTGTCAAAGTCATGTTGGGAAGACAATGAACCGCTACAAGAACGTGGATGATAAAATCCTCAAGGATTTACACTAATTTTCAATAGGGTTGAGGTCAGAGTTACTAATCCTCACCTTTTTGGCTTTTAACCATCTTTTAAGCATTCTTTGTATTATTGTCGTGTTGGAAACACCAATCACAAGACATGATTTTTAGCAAATGGTGGCATTTGAAACAGCAGTATACACCAGTAGATTGTCTTGTCCGTTATACCAATACTCTTAAATAATGGAGTCACTCCATCCAATATCATTGCATTTCTACCGCCATGGTTGCAGTGGGTAATTAGTAACGAGGATTTGGTACATGCTAAATCCCATCAGATCCGAAGGGAGAAACATTGATTGATCGCTCCATAATAAGTTTGACCAAGTCCTCTTAAATCCATTGTAGATGATTCTTAGCAAAGTTGATTCGAGCCTTCCGGGGTTTGGAAGAAACGTTTGTGAAAATGTGTATCAGCAAGCCATTTTTTAGCGGTCGAACACTGACATCCAGGTTTTATGAAACTATCATTTCTTGGTTCAACTTGACAGCACTCATTCTTGTTTTGCTGATCCTTATAAAAAATTGTATTCTGTCGCTCAGTTGTTTTCTTCTTTCTACCACGTCCAGATTTTCGAATGACATTGTCACGTTCTTTGCATACTAAATTGCTTCGTTATCCTTTCAACAAATGACTTGGAAACACTAAAGTGCTTAGAACCACACAAGAGATCACACCAGACTGCACCCTAGAAATAATTACATCCTGGAGATCCATAGACAGATGATTTCTGCTTTCTATGATCTAAAACCATTAAACGAACACAGTACAGTAATGTTATGGGAAAATATAAATTCACTAAGGTACAGTACTATAAAAGAATCCAGAAAAATCGTCTATTTTTTGAACTATGAAATCTTGATTCAAAAATTTTTTCATTCCAATTGCCACTTGTAACGCACTAAAAATTAACCATATTTATATACAGGATGCACCATTTAACCTGACAAATCAAAATAACTCGAAAAATGTGCATCATACATAAAATAAAAAAACACTTGTTTAATATTTTTAAAAACCTATCCAATGATACCAAACTTGACCCCCTCCCTAACCCCACCCCCTGAGAGTGGGGAAGGGGCAACTTTAAAATATTAAACAGGAGCAATTTACTATTTTAATGTTATTTTCGGATTGTACACAGCATTTGAGAAATGTTTTATTCTTGACGTTTTTTTCAACTGATCCAACCATTTTAGGAGATAGAGGCACTGAAAGTTTGGAATTTTTAAAGTTTTAAACCCAATTTTATCGATGAAGACAAAGAGACTTTGCTTATGTACTAAAAAAAAAGTTTTGAATTTTAGAAATTTTGACTTCAGATTCTTAAAGACCATCAATACGTAGAATATGAATGGTCTTTAAGACCCACCCTCTATCTCTCTGTCTTGATAGATCAAATTGGGTTCAAAACTTTAAAACTTTTCCACTTTCAGTGGCACTATCTCCTAAATGGTTGGATCAATTGAAAAAACACCAAGAATAAAACATTTCTCGAATGTTGTATACAATCTGAATATACCATTAAAAATAGGGGTCCCTATTTAAGATTTCAAAGTTATCCCCTCCTCCACCCTCAGGGAATGGAGGTGGGGGATGAAGTTTTGTATCACTGGATAGGTTTTTGAAAAATATTAAACACGTGTTTTTTGTTTTTTCGATCCGATGTGTATTTCATCAAATATTCCACGGTTACAGTTTATTTGAAACGCCCTGTATATGCTGTTACATTCAATGATAGGGATGGAACTAGAACCCTCTACTATTTTTTGCGTGCTACTGTGCAGTATGGCCCATATATAAGTTCATGTTTTTTGACAGCCTACATCTTTTGAACGGAGTAAAGTATATTAAATCCGTAAAGTGAGGAGAATAACTCGAATCTCTGAATAGGATCTCTGAACGAAAACTTTCCCTGAAAGGTGGATTGGGTGCCGTGGCCCCGTTGAGTGGCCGGCCCGGTTTCCAGACCCGATGCCCCCGATTTTTTCTTGTGGGGCTATCTCAAAGAGAGAGTCTACGCCCACCCCATTGACGGCATCGAGGAACTGAAGGAACTGATAACCCAAGAATTTAATGTATTCCTACACCTCCTATTCAAAATATTAGAATACTCACAGAAAACAACATTCTGATGCACATGCTGGCCCAATAATAACTCGTTTCATTAAAATTAAAATTGTACAGTGGAGGTGATGTCTTGCTATTGGCGTAACAAAAGTAAGATTCAAAACTAGTTCATTTAAATAAAGTAAAAAAAAAATAAACTAACGATTCAGAAAATTAGAATACGTAATTTATTGGTTCAAAATATTAGAATACGTGAACAAACTAACAAATAAACATTCATTAACGCCAACTGGTATTCTTGAACGTTCAATATTTGGTAGCATCCGCTCGTGCTTTGATCACAGCCTGTAATCTATATTGCCAACAAGCCTCGCACAGTCCAACCTTTGTAAGAATTCCACACATGTCGCAAACAAATGATGAGATCAGCTTTATTTCCTGGTGATGTGACTTGGAGACGCTTTCTCATTACACCCCATAAGTTCTCTATTGGGTTGAGATCGGGAGAATTGGCAGGCCAACGAATCACCATAATGTTTCGAGATTGCAGCCATGCCGTTGTTGCTTCAGACGTGTGGCAGGACGCACCATATGGCAGGAATATGAAGTCCTCACCAAATAGATCTTCTGAAGAGTCGAGGATATAATTGTCCGATACTTCTTGATATACTTCGGAGGTTACACGGGTCTTCAAAACATATAACTGTCCTACTCCTTCAGCGGCCATAAACCTCCATACCATGACAGATGCTGCAAATTTGACAGAACGTTTAAGACACTCTCTGTTGAATGCTTCCGTCGTCGTTCTCCACACGCGGGTCCCTTGGTCACCATGGCACACGCACAACACTGATTCATTGCTGAACAGTACATTATTCCATTCATCATCACTCCAGAGAAGATACTCTCTGTATCACTTCACACGAGAGTTCCTTTGCGTCAGCGCGGGCTTTATCGTTGGAACTCTTGATGCAAACTTCAGTTGACCTGGATACGTGTATTCCATGCAAGCCCACACACGATGAATGTGCCGAACGCTTTTGAAACAGTTTTTCTTGATGATGTTCATCTTGCACAGTTGTTGCTCGTTTTCTTCGGCATTTGCGTCGTCTTGTCGCAAAGCAGTAACCACATTTGTGTCGCTGAATAGTTCTTGATATTTTTCAATGTGATCAGGGTTTTCGTTGTTGCTGAAATGTCGCTTTTACGACCTATTGCAGTGAGACAAATAGCTTCCAAGTAGTGTTCAATGACAGAGATGTTATGCTTACACATTTTCAACTGACCAACTTAAACACGGAAGGCTCAACTACCCTTCCCACCCCGATATTCTAATATTTTGAACCAATAAATTACGTATTCTAATTTTCTGAATCGTTAGTTTATTTTTTTTACTTTATTTAAATGAACTAGTTTTGAATCTTAGTTTTGTTACGCCAATAGCAAGACATCACCTTCATTGTACAATTTTAATTTTAATGAAACGAGTTATTATTGGGCCAGCATGTGCATCAGAATGTTGTCTTCTGTGAGTATTCTAATATTTTGAGTAGGAGGTGTACGTGCTGAGTTCTACCTTAAGGCGTGTGCAAACGTGGCTTTGCGCCTCCAAATAGTAATCGATTTCGATGGAGCACAGATTGATATTACACTGGAAACCGCACACAGAGAAACATTTTTGTATCCTTTGATGATGTATACCACTTCATAGATTATATAAATTGTATTCAACAATGAAATTATTGGCTGTCAAACCCTGTACTTACGAGGACGATTCAAAAAGTAACCTTAAATTTTTTTTATTTCGCACAAGAAACAAATGGCATCACTTTTCGATATAGTCTCCCTGGCGTTAAATACACGTGCGCCATCGATTTGGTAGTGCTTCAATGCCTGCAGAAAAAAAAAATTTGGGACGTGTGCGGAGCCACTCGCGCACCGGCTCTTGAACTTCGGGGGAGTACGGAGGATGGACCAGGCATTCAAATTGCAGGTCTTTTATGCTGGCAGCTGTGGCACGGGAGGTATGGGGCTGGCTTTCTTGTGTTGGAGCAGGACTCCCTTTATGAGAAGTCCACGACGCTTGGTGCGGACGGAAGGTTTCAGTTTAGACCTCAGAAGGTCCGAATACGAGTCACTGTTGATGGTGGTGCCTTTGGGCATGTAATGCTCGACAATCGGGTTCCAGGAGGCGGAGCCCAATTGCCTGGCGGCCGCAAACTCCGGCCTGATGACGAAGTTCAGGAGGCGGTGCGTGAGTGGCTCCGCACACGTCCCAAGAACTTTATTTTCTGCAGGGATTGAAGCACTACCAAACGATCGCGCACGTGCATTGAACGCCAGGGAGACTACATAGAAAATTCACGCTATTTGTTCCTTGTTGACATGTGTTAGGTGCGAAATAAATTTTTAAGGTTACTTTTTGAATCGCCCTCGTATTTATGGGTCACCCTGTACATTGAGTGACCACTTTTTTTAGAGACAACTTAATAAAAGCGAGCTGGTCCTATTTTAGCTATGATCGCAGACGTTATTCTTCTATGCACATAATATACAAGAAAATAGAAACTTTCCGCAGACTGTGGCATAAATTGGTTGTAGACTAGAATGGGTCTTTCCAACTTCTCCCAAAAATTGAAAGTGCCCTATTGAAAGTGGCCTATTTTGTCCGGAACGCTGTAGATGTAAACGTGTGTACCTGTTACAATTTTGAGATAGCTTGTGGCATTAGGAGACATTTCAAGTGCTATTACGAGACCAAGAGTGACCCAGGGAAAAAATTCCCCAAATTATTAATCCTCTTGCTCCCGCCCGTAGAGTTATCACTTGACAAGACGATTCTATGGATTCGAAGTCGTTCAGTAAAAGTTGCCCGGAAAACGTACATGTCATTTATGTATATCTTCCTGTTACGTCACTGTAATTTACATACGGATGCATTCAAATTAGAATGGGTGGTGTCGCAAATAAAATGATCAATGAGTATATAGGGTGTCCGAACGGTAGACGTTATGAAAAACTGAATAGAGGACCTTAATACCTATGAGAATCATCCCTATGTTACCATTATGAAGATATCAACGATTTTGTCAGTAAACCCTACCTTATTCAGTTAAAATATGTTTTCGGGAATGTATGTCGTTTTGAGGAATTTGGTTAAGGGAATTGTATTCTTTGGCCAATGTAGTATTAAATTTCAGAAAATGGACGAATTGCATGCATAAAATTTTTCGGAAATCAAGATTAAAGTTGTCTGAGTTGTCGTTCTGAGTTGTCGTGAAGTTTCAAAGGTTCTGAGTTGTCGTGAAGTTTCAGAAATCTTTGATGATGAATCTAAACAAAATAAATTAAGTCAGCAACACTGGTAGGTCTTTTAAAATTTACGACTACAGTTCCACTAACCAAATTTTTCAAAATGACATACGTTCCCGAAAACACACATTTTAACTGAACTAGGATCCCCCAATGATCGAAATTCGATCACGTTTCTGAGAAAAAAAATATATGTGTTATTTTTCTAGCCTCAATCTTGCTTATTAATAAACTTTGAAGAACGAAAAATAGATAACACAATAAATATCCAAAATGCTTTGCATGACATTTCTGACACTGCCGATTCATTTCACCGCAATGATAACTTTGAAAATTTCTCGAAATAATATTTAAAGCACATCTAAAGGTATCTTTTAATATATCTATCGAATTATTATCTAAGTATAATATTTATATTTACGCTAAATTGTCCCTCCCTATCTCTGCGTCTCTTCCCCCGTGCCACTGTGGAAAATTAAGGTCTGTTTCGGACCAAAAATCGATAAATTTTTTATTACTAAAAGAGTGTTAAAAGTTTGCACAAACATCTGATGCTTCCAATGAATTGCTTTTTATTAGAATTTTTCGTAATACAAAATTTTTGAAAAATCAATAAAAACCAAATATTTCAAAATTGGTATTTATTTTATTTTTAACTATAAATATTACTTTCAAAGTGTATGAAAATACCTTAAAATAGCTTAGAAAACGACGAAAAATACATAAAATGCTTACCTACTAATTATAGAAATATTCTGAATAGTTGGTTAATAACAATTTTTAAGCAGTTGTTTCTATGGAATAATGTATAGGTACATTGAAGGTATTATATTATAGTTGGGCACCTACAGGTTCTGAAATCAGTTCGTTGACTTTCAAAAGCTGCAAAGACTTTTCATCAAGTTCTTGCACATATTTGTTATACGGTTTTCTAATGCTTTCAAATGAACATCAGCAAATTAACAATTAAAATGCTTTCAAATGAACATCAACAATGATTTGAGTTAATTTGATATTTAATATTAAAAGAAACACAATAAAAAAGGCAATGCTACATGCGTTGATAAATACGGCGCACAACCTGTTCCTTAATGCTACCTTTTTTGAAACGCTTTTACCTGTGTTAACGTGAACAAATACACAAACAAAATATATTGTGCACATCTACAGTACAGGACCTTTCCAACCATATAAGTTTCATGCGTAATCGTCCACGTTAACTCAGGTAAAAGTGTAATACAAAAAATGCGTTCCCGTATTTATATATATATAAGATAGGGGTTACTGACGTTAATATCTCCATAATGGTAACATTTCGGATAACATACATTGGGGTGATTCTCATAGGCACTGAGGTCCTCTATTTAGTTTTCCATTTTGAACGTGTACCGTTGGGAAACCCTGCATGTTAAGAGTGTTATGTTACACTTTCATGTGGTTATTTTCTTTCTTAAATAAGTTTGGATCATTCATTAATAAAACAACTTCACATTTTCCGAAATTTTCCGGAAGATCTGTCAAGGAGGCATCTGCAATCGGTAATTCTAATGAAATACCTAAATTTTCTTTCATATACTGTCATTTAAAAATGCCGGCCAGGTGGCCGAGAGGGCTAGGGCGTAGGCTTTCTAGTTCTCGAGTCCGCCTGGCCGAGTTCTTGTCTTTGTCCCAGGCTGCGTACAGATATAACTTGTGTAAAAGGCGCAAAACTACCTAAGTAGTCGACGCCTAAATTTCTAGAACCCCCCACCCCTCATTTAAAAAGATTCAACAACGCTGCCTACTCTTATAAAATACAGTGAAAACTCTATAACGAAGCTCAAGGGACCGAGCAAATTCTTTCGTTATATAGTTTGAGGAGGAAAAACAAGAGAATTTTAAAGATAAATTTTTTAATGACTGAAGCAAATTATGGAAACAAGAAAAAGGAAAATGCTCTTTTACCACAACAAAATAGGAAATAAAACAATACAACCTGATACTGTAAGCGCTTTTCGAAAGCTTTGCTTTCATCATTCAGCAGTCAAGGAGCACCTCGGAAGACTTCTGATAAAACTTCTGTTTCTTTTCACCTTCGGTAGCACGTTTTAAAGCCACTTTCTTCTACACACAAAGCGTTTCTAGCCACTTTCTTCTACACACAAAGCGTTTCTTTTACAGCCATGTCCAATGATGGAATGAAACTTAGAGTAATGACTAATAATGTAGTATGACTAATAATAATACAGCTGATAATACGATTGATATGGGTTAATTGTTTAACAACTAAACCAATGTACTTTTATGGTATGTACGTTTAATAAAGGTTTTTTTCAATAAATCTATGTACAAATGTAAAGCCGAACGCCGTTGTATGGCATTTATTTTTCGAGAGCACCGTTTCGTTACAGAGAATGAATCAATGCATAGGTTTTAAAGCAAACCAACCAAGTTCATTTAATGTTTACCTTATAGAGAGTTCTTCTTTATAGAGAATTTTCACTGTGTTTCTTCCGAAAAATGCTGTGATATCTTTACCTTTTATTTAGTATTGCCATTTGTAATCACAGCACAAGCGGAACTACATATATTATTTATCATCAAACAGGACCTATTAATGTAACAAGAATAAATTCAGATATTATAATTCACTTAATCTTCTCATAAAAGATTTTTTGGGAATAATTATAATCGTCAACATTATCCATTTTCATTGAATACCATCGAGCGATATATTTCACTGTGCTTTTGCAACAACGGTTTTTCTTACTCTTCCCTTGCCAGTTCATGTGAGAGATGGGACAGAAGATATGAGCCTGCGTTCAGCCAATCTAAACAAGCCAGTCTCAAATTACATATTAGTCTTTCGACTATCCATACTAACACTTGTTTATAATGCTTAGTTTTGTGTGCGCTATGTCGATAACTTTTGGCTATCACGTTTCATAAATCTGATGTTTCGGCTAAAATATTTGGGGAACTATAATGTCAATGTAAAAAAACGAGGCTGATTAATTCCTAAAGCGAGGATATTTTGAATAAAATAAATTTGTAGATGACATATCATTTTGATGCTTGTGTCAAATAAATAAAATAAACTTTTTAATAGTTCTGGATTTTAACAGCTGATTCTTCTGATCTTCAGAAATGTAATTTTTCAGTAGATAATATTTAAATGATTTATATCATTACCATGTCTTTTTTTGTAAAATTCTCATTCTACAATTGTCTTTGTCTTTGTAAATTTCTTTGTAAAAAATTAATAAAAATTTATTTATTTTCGATTTCACCTTCCAAACTTCCTGTTGTCTTTTCTTAATAAATTTTTGCATATAAAGAGGCATGGGATTAATATATTTATAATCATAACATGACATTTTATTAAATATAATTTTTATATTCTAACAACTTTAATTTCTCTTTTATTTCTTCTGCATTATAATGAATGAAAATTATTCTGGGTTAATTCTGTTACTTCAAATTCTCAATTACCTAATTTTTTATAGCATTATTTAGATCAATATAATTTGCAATACGTTCTTCGAGTAGACTAATTAGTAATCAGTACTCTGTTTAATTAGCGCTTCATAAATTTTGTCAAAGAAGCGATGAAGTTTTCAATTTTTAAGTTAATATGTAGTTAACAAGCAAAACTTGACCGTGCATTCTTCCACATCAAAAAATATCTTGAAAATTTGTGTGTTGAAGAGGCGGGCTGTATGATAGTTTTTTTTCGAAAAAAGATACAAAATTAGAATAGATGAGCTCTCATAAGAGCCAGCCTCGGCAGCAGCAGCAGAATGATTCATCCAGGTGCTCGAGTATCTTGATCCTCATTAAGTTTGCAAGTTGCAGTGCTAACAGCCTTTGCTGCCCTTCTCATATATTACTGTTTAAAAGCATGACTAATTCTCTCTGAAGGTTGCTCTCTTAAGTCCTCGACTTAGAAGCTGCCGACTAACGTCACACCTCGAAATAATTAAGCTCTCTCGCTCTCACTCTCTCTTTCTTCTCGTCCTTTTCTTCTTCCCCCTTCTTCCGACCTCCTCCCTCCACCTTCGTTTTGCTCCCCAGGACAGGTGTTTGTGGCTCAGGTCGAAAGAACAAAGAAAGCGAGGTGTTTCTTAACACCACCTTTTTACATAGGTGCCGCCGACTTCGTCATAACGAAGGTATTCTCACTTTCTTTCACTCCTTTCAGGCTCTTTTTTTTGCTTAATGTAGAATATAATTTTCCATAGACGTTTCAAGAGTTATTTTCTTTTATCTCCTCCCACTCCTAAGGACTGAGTTTCTTTACGACCTGTTTTCCATTTTCACCTTGTAAAATGAATTGTTTATGAAAAGAGAAAATAAGAAACTGACTAATGAGTTTATTTGCAATGAAACGCTAAAAAAGGGTTACAACACAGCTTCCAAAACGGGAAAAAAAAGTTAACGATCAAATAATTCAGACGTTGCATCCAGTTAATTATTAGGTGGAGTTATTGGCAGATTTTTTTCCTGTTTTATTAAATGCTATTTACTGGCCACTTGCTTTTGATAAACAATTTTTTTTAGCATCGGGATAGACTCATTAAATTCTTTTGCCGGTTTTTTTTCCTTCTTACCCTACTCTAATTTAATATTGGTATTCGTGTTACATGAGCCCATAAAGGTGGTGATAGGAGAATTGCTAAATGATTTTAAATAGGATATTTTAATTAATTTGTACAATGTATTAATAAAATTATAAAAAATTTATACACTGACAGACTATATAGGGACAGTTTAAGAACTTTAATTTTTATTTTCATAAAATTCCGCAAAAATATCCAGGCTTTGGCAATGAAAGCTTTTAACAGCCACCTGATTCCAGTGAATTCTACGATTTAAATGAAGCTAATTTGCAAAAGAAATTATATGTTAGAAACAAATTTCAAATTATATGATCTGCTGGATTTATTTTCTGTAAAAAAATGTCTCTTGTATAATTTCAAGGTTCCTCAAAATATCTCTCTAGATGATAGGAAAGCCAGTCTTTTACAGTATAGGAGGACAATTTCAAACTATAATTTCATACATAATTCTTTAATACATACGAAATACATAGATGATTCTTTATTTACAGATTTGTGTTATATAATACATAATTTTTAAGATGACGTCGTTAATGTTGTATTGTGGCTTCGTATTTTAAATAGCTCAAAGCAAGTGAAGAATCTTAATGTTTCATAGTACAAAGCATGCCTATGTCATTTTAATATATCAAAAAACTAGACGCTCTGGTTAACTTAACCATTGAGTCTGTTTAAGTTCATCGATCTTATAAAATTGCACCTTTATTGAAACTGCTTAGATGAAGATAACCATCATTACTCAGATAAGTAAGTATTGAAGCATTTAATAGCTTTTTAGCATCCAATTTAAATCCCATTTTCATAGTGGCTAGGTTTCCGTTTTCCGTTGCGAGATCGCCTGAAGAAATAGTTGTAAGCGGTTCGCTCCCTTAAAACAATAGCTAGGATAAGAAAGCCATTAGGTGGGTTTGGAGGGGGGTAGGGGTGCTAGTTGATTAAATCACTCCCAAGTAGTATTTTTATCTCTCTATTGAAGTGTCAGTGCCACAGTGGAAAAGAACTCGTTTTTCCTGGAGGCCAAATGAGAACAGGGATGAGAGGAGTCTTAAGAATGGATAGCGTTACGTCTTAATTATGTCAGTTTCATTATACACTTAACACTGCAGCAGCAGGTTCCTATTTATTTATGGGCCCCTAAGTGTCATTCTCCTCTCGGCATCGGCTTGTTTAATTTGCCAACAGATGGTGTACAGAGGACAGTTTAAAAATAAAGAGAAAGGACCCCTGGGTGTTAAGAGACATGGATACATCGTTGAAGGAAATTGTTACACTTTTGGAAGGAAAAGAATAAAAAGTTTTAAGTAGAGGCATAAAAGCACAAACTTTGTTGGGGACAACAACAGCGTTTTATAGCTTAGAGATAAAATTCCTGTGGTCTATCGAAATTCCAATCCAATTTCAATTCCAATCACATTTGTGCTAACTTATTTTTAAAAATTAAGTTTTCTCCCAACCAGTTTTTCAGCTGCTCCTGCAGAGAATTCTCATCCATAATTCTCTCATCCTATAGAGTGACTCAAAATGAGTGTAACAAACTTCGGCATTTTGTTGTGAAGTCGGGTTGAGCAAAAAACGTCATATGAATATAGACTGTATTATAGATCAAAGTTTTGTTAACGAAGTAGCTAAATAGATCTCGTAGGTAAACGAAACATATGTTATGTATTTATAATGAACATTTAATTTAAAAGCAGAAGAGAGTATTTAGTATAACAAGTGCTTGGACTGTGCCTTTTGAGACTTAATACAAGCTACGACATCTACGAATCATGAAATCAGAAACACGAAATATGGCATCCTTATTGCGCATTTGATTGCCACATCAATTATCCGTTGAACTAACTGTTTACGATATTGATGTCAACAAACAAGTGATTGTCAACTGTTAATGGGCAGTATTTTGCGTTTTTAATGGAAACTAGATGTATGGATATTGTACTATCCTTTCATTACTTTGATATCTTATATCCATAACGGAGTGAAATACTACCTAGATTCATATACAAGTTATCATATAAAATGGCCTCCCCAACAAAATGCCAAAATTTATTACACTCATTGGGAATCATCCTATAAGCTTATCATACACCACTGGCCATTAAAATTTCAAGACCAAGAAGAAAACACCAATGAATATGATATTTGCCCAATGTATAGATCTTGAAAGGACATACAAATGATTTTCAGAATAGCACATATGGAAACCATGTGCGCCAATAGCACCCCCTGGAAAAGGGTAAACGCAGAGAACAGGGAGCCGCTTTTAAGTACAGGTATTCCTCATTATCGAGTGAAGCTTTTCTCAGGATAAAGAAAAGGCCGAGTTGATTTTTTTGTGCCGCGAATTATTGCGACTTGACTCAAGATGATAGAATTGTTACAAAAGATGAATGCGACCTCATTTTGATAAAAAATTAATATAGCAGGTGCATAATAATCGCAACAGAAGTTTTAAAACTGGTTAGAACTTAGGTCTATTGTTGGAGTATTTTCCAAAGCAAATCTTATGGGAAAAAGAGGTAATGTGATCAAAGTATTTCCAAAACTAAAAAACGGAGAAAAACTATAACACTAAAGACGTTATAAATAAAGAACTCACGTCAAGCGATTTCGTATTATGCGATTATTTCGTAGAACCAATTTATCGTGTAAAGCGAAATACAGGGTGTAAATTTTAAGTTGACAAAGCAGAATAACTCGAAAAATAAGCTTCACACGAAAAAATGCGTAGAATCCAAAGTTGATTATTTTCGAGGGGGCATCTGCTGGTGCTAAAATTAGCCCACCCCCCCCGGCCCCTGGGGGTGGGGCGGGGGGCAACTTTAAAATTTCAAATGGGAACCCCTATTTTTTATTGCAGATTCAGGTCCTACATAAAAAACTACGTACATTTTGTCTGAAACATTTTTTTTATTTTTGGTAGATGGCGCTGTAATTCAAGAAAATCCATTTTCTCATTTTTGCGTGGAAATAACTAATTTATTATTCATTTCGATTCCTACATTGTTTTAACTACAATGTAATTTGAAGACATTTCGTCAACAAACAAATAACGTAAACATTGGCATTTTTTTCAGAATGTTTACATTTTAAATTCTGATCTTTAGAAGAAAAGATTGTAATTTTTCAACTGTTTTTGTGAGTGTACAACGCCGTATTGCTTTTGAATTTACATTATGAATTATCTTTCTGTGGAAGAAAAAATTGAGATGGTGTACATTTATGGAGAAAGTGGGAGAAATTTTGATAATGCAGTCGCGCTTTATGCTCAGCGTTTTCCTGGCCAAACGCGATCACGGTCTTCTTTTGTTCGAGTTATTAAACAATTTACTGCGGAAGGTAGTGTGAACCAGAAAAAAAGAACCCGTGCAGCTACTGTTTGTGGAGAAAACAATCAAGTGTCAGTCCTAGCTGCTGTGGCTCATAATCCACATGCGAGCACAAGAGAAATATCAAGGCAATCAGGAATTTCACATATGAGTGTTTGGAAAATGCTGAAGCTCCACAAATTTCATCCATATCATGTATCTATGCATCAGGAACTACATGGCAATGACCACCAAAACCGTCTAACGTTTTGTCACTGGGCACTTCAGCAGATGCAAACAAACCAACATTTTTTTGCACGAGTTCTTTTCTCCGATGAGTCAACATTCACAAACCACGGGGAAGTTAATCGACATAACATGCATTACTGGAGTGAACAGAACCCACACTGGATTCGAGAAGTCAACCATCAGCGACCTTGGTCAATTAATGTTTGGTGTGGGATAATTGGCGATAAACTTATCGGTCCATATTTTATAGACGGTAATTTGAATGGCAACAAATATCGTAACCTACTTGAAAATGAACTACCAGATCTACTTGAAGACCTGAGTATTGAACTTCGACAACACATGTGGTTTCAACATGATGGTTGTCCAGCGCATTATTCATTAGTAGCGCGCGAAGTACTACATCGACTTTACCATGGTCGCTGGATCGGCAGGGAAGGTCCTGTGAATTGGCCAGCCAGATCGCCTGACCTTACATCGCCAGATTTTTTCTTATGGGGTTACCTCAAAGATATCGTTTATAAGGAAACGCCAACCACTCGCGAAAACATGATTCAAAGAATAAGAGATGCTTGCGCTGCAATTACACCAGACATGTTATCAAGATGTGTTCAGGAATTTACAAAACGAGTCAATAAATGCATCGAAGTTGGAGGTCATCAATTTGAACATTTAATTTCATAAAACGGCGAGATGCAAGGGATTTAAGGACAACAAGCAGGCCGAAAGTGAGAGGCGAGGGGACTCACTGGAAATACAAGCACCCCGAAATTCATTTACTTGCAAGTATTTGCAAATAAGAAAAAATAAAACGAAAACAATCGGTCCTTTTAAGGACCACCAAATCTTAAACGGGAATAACTTCATCTTTACACAGTCTTTTACTTTTTTACTCTGTTAGTTAATGAGTTCACTCGTTAGTACGTAGGATGTTCGGTTAGTTAGTTAGCTAATCAGTTGATTTGTTTGATAATTATAAAGTTGTGTGGCCTCATGACCACGAAACAAAACAAAATTATCCTAATCCGCGGCAAAAAATAATAAAATAATAACTTTGCGGCAAAATTTACGAAGTAAATAAGTATTTTTTATTTCTCCGTAACCATTTCCACGCAAAAATGAGAAAATGGATTTTCTTGAATTACAGCGCCATCTACCAAAAATAAAAAAAAATGTTTCAGACAAAATGTACGTAGTTTTTTATGTAGGACCTGAATCTGCAATAAAAAATAGGGGTTCCCATTTGAAATTTTAAAGTTGCCCCCCGCCCCACCCCCAGGGGCCGGGGGGGGTGGGCTAATTTTAGCACCAGCAGATGCCCCCTCGAAAATAATCAACTTTGGATTATACGCATTTTTTCGTGTGAAGCTTATTTTTCGAGTTATTCTGCTTTGTCAACTTAAAATTTACACCCTGTATACCTGTACCGGATTTATGTTTGCTTACAGTTCTTGAAGCACACTAATAATAGCTACATACAGGAAAAGCCATGAAATTTGGAACCCTGGAAAGACAGCATTATCGATATCTTCGAACATGACATCAATATTGGATTACGATGCCTCTTCCTGTGTAGGGAATGTTCAATAGGGTTGGCTAAAAGTCTGGACTCGCCCCTTTATCAATAACAATGATTTCTGAGAGATGTGGCAAGTATTACCCTGCTAGATAGAGTGCACAGCAGCACAATTAGGGAGTCTTTAGGTGTTGAGCCGCTACTTCGCTGCATTGAGAGATCTCAGTTGCTCTGGTAAGTAGTGAAGAAGATGTTGTTTAATTTCGAAAGTTGTTAGAATGGTTGCTTAATCTTCGCTATCCGCATATTCGCGCGATGACTGAATCTGCAAATTGAATTCCTAAATCAAAACTAAACGTCATGGGTGGAGCTAATAATTTCGATTGGGGATACTATTAGGGGTGAAAGAAAAAAAACTTTTGGTCATATAGCCAAGATGATTATCTTAGATAAAATTGAAAATATTCAAATGGGGTCATGTGATATATGAAATGCATGTGGATTTCTTCACAAACACCATGGTGTTGCTATTTTTTTACGTATCTTATACTCATTTACCACAAAGGCCCCAACTGCTGCTTTTCAAATTAACAAAATATCACAAATGTCTTATGCTATAGGATGTTTTCAATGTATTGCCCGCCATTTGTGATTGTCAAATCTAACATGAAGCTCCATTCACGTTGAACGTTCAGGTGTTCAGTGTTCAATATCTTCTCTGCATAGACTAGAGTCTTCAAGTGAACCCGGAGGTAAACTCCATTAGGGCCAAGTCCGGGTATCTAGAGAGCCACTTTACTTGTCCATGTCGACCAATTCAATGATTGGGAAATTGCAGGTCCAGATTCCCTAAAAACAATGCATAATTGGTCGGAGCACCACCCTATTGAAAGAATTCTTGGTAGGTCCCATCTGTGAGGAGTGAGAGCAAAATGTCATTCTCTAGCATCTCAGATAAGAATCAGCATTTAATTATTCTCAATAAAAAACGGTCTTATGATTCTGGTGTCGGAGAGGCCACACTACACCATAATTTTGTCACCACCAACCGTCCATGAAAGATCCATCCAATATGGGTTGGTCTCAGTCTAATACCAGTAGTTCTGTTTATTAATTTCCCCTTTCACAAAGAAGTTGGTCTTATCACTGAACAGAAAGTTACTTGCAAAGGTCGGGTCGTTTTTCATTTGTCCTGCAGCCCAATGAAGTCCTCAACCGTCTTATCAGGATCATCCTCAGAAAGTTGTTGCAACCTTTGCATTTTGTAAGGATGTCACTTATTCAGTCTCTAGGATTCGCCTCAGGGATATACGGGGAACAGCGAGAAGCAGTGTGATTCGGCGGGTTCTACGTTGTGGGCTCTTGGGGAGGAAGTGAAGAGAGCAACAGTCATTTCTTCATTGGTTGTCGTTTTTGGACGTCCAGTTCTTTGCTTGTCGCAAACACTGCCCATTTCGCTTAACTTACCAATCAGTTTGCCCACTGCGCGATGAGTAATGGTTGCTCTCTCAGGATAGCGATGAGTAACATATTGGGGGCAATGTTGTATTTGTATTGTCCCACAGCCATTAAGATGATTTCATTGCGTTCCGCCTTGATCAACGCCATCATCACTTATTCAGCCTGAAAGAGAAATAAAACTATATTAACTCAAGAATGAGTGAAGATACTTAAAACAATAATAATACAGTAATTATAGCTCTGTCAAGATATAATTTATGTGTGATGTTCTCTCAGACAGCCTCTGGGACATATAGGATGGAGTGGGTATGTCCCTAAGCTTATCATTATTAAAATACATGTACTTTTATAAGTCTGCATCCCGTTGGGATAAAAAATGAGAGTTCAATGCCGACTTTGTATTTATAATTCGAAAAGAAAATGTTACAGTATCCTGTTTACAGCATAATCTTAAATTATTTTGTTTTTTATAAATTGTTTTGCATTCTGCATGCATATTTATGTGTGGTTGGCAACATACTTAGGAAAGTTTAGGTTCACTGTGATCGATGTGGAGGAAATGGAATCTCACCATTATTACTTACTCTGCCTGAAAGCGAAACAAAACTGCATAACTCAGAATGAATAAAGATACGTAAAAAATAACATCGCCTTTGTGTTTGTCAGGAAATTCCACATGCATTTCTTATATCATACAGAGATTGAGTCAAAAGTAGTGGCCGACTCGGGGGGGGGGGGGGAGGATTATAGTTTGACGAATTCTGGGCGAAGACCATTTACCACAAGGGTATATCGCAGTTTATTAAGAGAAAAGAGTGAGAAGAAACGCCAGTACGAATTTGAATGCCATAGACATTGTGCCATCTGCGTCAGCCAGTGTAAAAATATGGCAAAAAATTGGTGATACACGGGCCCCTTCGTCATTATTAGAAAAAGGGAACTAGCGCACGAGCAGCAGCCGCCGAAATTTGCAGGGTGGAAGGTCAGGATGTGACCAATGAACGGACAGCACGACGGTGGTTCTCCCGCTTTTCGTCTGGAGACATGGGCCTGGAAGATGCGCTATGGAGCGGAAGACCCAAAGAAGTGGATGACGCAGTCCTACGGCAATAAGTGGAAGCCAACCCAGGCAGCACCACCCATGGACTAGCGGCGGACATCGGGACATCACAATCGAGTGTGGTTCGAAATCCGCACGCCATGGGAAAGGTCAACAGGAGCTGCCGAGTTGTGCCCCACGAGCTGACGCCCGCAGAAGCACAACAACGGGTGAAGTGTATCGTCAATTGCTGGAAAAAATCGAGGTTCTGCCACATTCAGCATACAACCCCGACCTGGCACCTTCCGACTTCCATCTCTTCCAGTCCATGATGCACTTCCTGCGTGGACGGCGCTTCGCCAATATCAGTGAGGTTGAAGACGCCGTGCGTGACTTTTTCGCCCAGAAACCTGAGGAGTGGTTTCGCGAGGGCATCCGTCAACTGACCGATCGTTGGATGAAGACCATCGAGCATGATGGACTCTACTTTGAAGATTAGTAATGAGTGGTTCCCGTCTGGTGATCATTTAAAAGTTTGCGCGGTGAACGGCCACTATTTTTTACTCAACCTCTGTAAGACCTCCTTCCCATTTGAAAATTTGAAGTTGTATCTAAGACGGCCGTCTTTCAAGATGGCGGCTATCTTGGTCACATGATCAAAAGGTTTCCCTCCACCCTAATAGTATCCCCAATTGAAATTATTAACTTCACCGACAGCGTTTAGGTTTTATTTAGATGGGTCCAGACTTCTGGCCCACTCTGTAGAATGCCGTTCAGACTCAGTTTTCAGGCTTACAGTCCAGTCTTTAAACACTTTGATAACAGCTGCTCTTGAACATTTATCGAATGCAGCTGTTTTGCTAATACTCACTCCATGGTTCCGAGCGCCAACAACCATCCACTATGATTTTCCCATAATGAACAGCAAGACTTCCATGAGCCCTTAAATCATATTAAAGTCATGGTCATTATGTATGGAGTAATTGTGAGCAACACTCACATCTATTTATACAATAAATGGTTAGGGTAGTGTTCTGGAAATTCAGAAATTCTTTCCACTTCGTCTTGCAAATTGTGATCAGACGGGTATATCTTATAGCAGTATCATTCGAACAATCACTTTGTATAACCACACTGAGGGCACTATTATCACCCAGCAGAAAAATTAAGCCGAACTTGGTTTGTTTGGCTTTATTCGTCGCATCAGCTATATACTAGTTCCAGATAAGTTTAGAATAAATAACAATACAAATTATCAACCTATTCTAAGTTTTTGCCATTAACTTCAAAGACTGATGATTTCTTTCTCTTCTTGGCGATAAACATCGCATTGCACTTGTGAACATTTAGCTTTAACCACCACATTCTTTAAGGGTTTTTTGCAAATGTGAAAGTGCCCATTTGAGCATAGCAGCAGCATCCACGTAAAAATAGAACTTACAGTAATAAGATTTGGAAAATCATCTACATACAAGGTGATACCAGAAAGTTCGGTGAATGACATGAAAAACAAAGACAGGTATTTCAGAGATGATACTTCATTGTCCTTCAAAGTAATTCCCCTAAGCCACAATACACTTATGACATCGTTCGTACAACTGTTGCTTGGTGTGTGAAAAATCTTCTTTTGGTACTACTTGAAGCTCCCTCGTCACAGCCGTTTGAATATCCGGAACGTCTTGAAATCTGTGTTCTTTCATTGTTGATTTTAAACAACGGTCCTCAGTCGTTTATAGAATCACATTGTCGGGTCCGGCAGCAGTTTTGGTGAACCAGGATCCTGGTGTCTTCTGCATGATAACACGAGGCCGCCCGTCGCAACAAAGGTATAGCAATTCCTCGCGTCAAAACAGATTCCAAAATTCTACGACCCTCCTTCAACACCAGACCTGTCACCACCGGACTTCTTCCTGTTTCCTTGTTTGAAATCAACAAAGAAAGGACACAGATTTCTTGACGTTCCGGATATTCAATACGGCTGTGACGAGGGAGCTTCAAGTAGTACCAAAAGAAGATTTTTCACACGCCATAACAGCTGTACGAACGATGTCAAAAGTGTATTGTGGTCATGGGGGCTTACTTTGAAGGGCAGTAAAGTATCATCTTTAAAATAGTTGTCCCTGTTTGCTTTTCCAAGTCATTCACAGAACTTAGCGATCTCACCTTGTAGTTCTGGAACAAAACTGGCTCTTTGTGGCATACTTGCTTTTAATCACAGGTACTAGGTTTATCAAAAAAACAGGCAAAAGCTGGATGCTGACTTTCACCATATACGCGAATAGCATATTTGAGGAGGAGTTTGGCTCTTCTAAACCATAATGGGGGTTCAGAAGCCTCCACATAAAGGCTCTCTACCGGACTTGTACGGAAAGCTCCTGTGGCAATTCTTATGCCTCGGTTATGGACGGGATCTAACAGCTTCAAAGTGCTCTTTGAAGCTGAGGCATAAACAATGCTTCCATGATCTAACTAGGGAGCCGTATAAAAACAAGAGCATCTTCCTATCAGCGCCCCATTTGGTAGTGGAAATAGAGCGCAAAACATTCATGACTTGTAAGCATCTCGCTTTTAGATTACGAAGATGTGGGATCCATGATAGTTTTCTATCAAAGATCAGACCCAAGAATTTATGGGAGTCCACCACTGAGATAGGAGATCCATATAGTGAAAGGTCCGGGTCTGGATGGAGACCTCTCAAATAACAAAATTGAACGGCCCTTGTTTTTTGGGGTGAAAATTTAAAGCCTACTTCGTTGCCCCAGGTAACAAGCTTGTTGATGGCTAGTTGCAGTTGACGCTCAATAAAGAACATTGATGACCCTCGACAGTAAATGGCGATGTCGTCAACGTACAGGGAATAGTTCACAGTGGATGGAAGTTGTGAACAAGCCTCATTAATAACAATGAGGAACAGGAAGGGACTCAGCACACTTCCCTTCCCTGTGGGACACCATTATCCTGCGTAAAAGGGTCCGAGAGCGTTGACTCAACGCGAACTCGGAAGGTTCTATTCGCCATGAAAAGAGGGAAGAAAGAGGAAAGACGTCCTGTAAGGCCGTATTTCTGCAAACGTATTGCTATTCCATGTCTCCAAGTTGTATCGTAGGCTTTTTCCAGATCAAAGAACACCCCTACGACATGCTGTCTATGTCTTAGTGCGAAATGAATCTCATGCTCCAACCGAAGAAGGTGATCAACAGTTGAGCAAGATTTGCGGAAATCGCACTGAAATCTGGACAACAGGTGGTTTTTTTCCAGATACCACAAAGTCGGACAAAGACCATCCTTTCCAAGACTTTGCACATGCAGCTAGTTAGTGCTATTGGTCGATAGTTTGAAGGACAAGAGTGGTCTTTATTTGGTTTTGGAATAGCAATAACAATTGCCTCTCTCCATATTGTTGGAATCTTTCCTAAAGACCAGATAAATAGTTAATAAATACAACTGAAAAATTAAATAATAATTCCTGAAGGATAATTCTCTAATATTCTATTTGCTTTTAGAGAATTATCCTTTTTTGCTTTGATAAAGGATAGGCTCTATCCGAAACGTCAGCTCTTTATTTGATTTTTTAGTTTTATTTTGATTATACTTATATATTTATTATTTTGTTATTTGTTAATTATTATTTTATTTTATCAGTTGTATTTATTAACTATTTATTGCATTCCAGGGTTTTTGTGTCTCGTTCTTTTCTCTTATAAATATCCATTCTAAAGACCAGATGTAATTATGCAACGAGAGAAGGTGGCCATAAGCTTCCTGCGTCAGATGTTGCAGGAAAGAGTATAATATTCCATCTGGACCTGGAGAAGAATCTCTGGAGCAACGAAGGGCATAATGTAGTTCCCGTAAAGTAAACGGGAGATTATATTTTTCGAGGTTTCGGGATTTAAAATTTATAGCATGCGATTGCTCGAAAAGTTTTCGTCTTTGAAAGGAGACACTGCAATTTTTTATTCGTGAAACCTCAGCAAATGTTTTTCCAAGAATATTTGTTACCTCATTCGGGTCATAGTACCGGGTGGGCAAGAAATAACGTGAGGTGTTCAGAGCTCGCTAGCGGAAATTCTATTAGGCTAAACGCAGTACATTTTGGTGTATATACTTAGTGGAACATGTAGTTTCGATTTCTGCAAAGGAAATAGTACCAAAAGTCGCAATAGGGGGCGCTTATTTCAAGAAAACAATGAATACCTAATTGTCAAATGAACAAATACCGTACAAACCAACTTTAGTAACAACAATAAACAATGTTTTATTTTTAATTACAAATGTGTTTCAATATGACCACCAGTGTGCTGTTCCAATAGCTGCATGCGATACACGACATTTTCTACGGCAGCTCGCAGCATATCTGCATTAATTAGTCTGATATGTAACGTTATTTGATCCTTTAAGGTTGAGAGGTCAGGAACATGTGCTTGATACACAAGGCTTTTCAAATATCCCCATAACCAAAAATCACAAGGGTTGAGATCAGGCGACCTGGGTGGCCATACCATGGGAAATGCACGACTAATTATTCTGTTGTCTGAAAAACGTTCTCGCAAGATCTGCTGCACCTGACGTCCGATGTGCGGTGGCGCACTATCCTGCATAAAAATGGTAGAATCCAGACAACCTTTTCCTGCAATCGTGGTATCACAAAAGCATATCGGCATACCTGGCAGAATTGACGGAACAAGTCACCGGTCCACGGGGACGGATTTCTTCAAAAAGGTACGGGCCGATGATGAAAGAAACAGTAAAGCCACACCGTACTGTTAGTTTCGGTGAATGCATAGGAGTTGGCAGACACACTTGTGGATTTGATGCAGCCCAAATACGGCAGTTGTGGGTATTGTTATCACCATTCAAATAAAAATGTGCCTCATCACTCCATAAAATTTGCCATAGCCATGCATCATCCACTTCCATACGTGCTAAAAATCTCAACGAAAAGTCAGTTCGGGTACGTTCATCTCCAGGAAGCAATTTTTGAACAGGTGTGAGTTTATAGGGATAAAATGTCAATATCTTATGCAATATTTTCCTCACGTCGAATATGGGATATCTGTTTGGCGTGCTATTGCGTGTGCACTGCTGTTACCCTGCACAGTAGTCATCTCCTGTTCCACAACAGCAGTTGCAACTTCAGCGTGTTGCTGCCTGATTCGTTTGCGTCCCCGGCCTGGTTGCACTCCTAGAGTTCCGGTAGATTCAAATCGTTCAATCATTTTCCGTAAGTTAGTTATGCTCATCGGTCCTCTTCGAAACGTTTTCAATCGCCGGAATTCACGAAGGGCAGCACTTGCATTGTCGCTCTTCTGATAAAACAACTTGACTAATAACGCCCGGTCAGGCAGAGTAAGCGTCATCGTCAGGCCATTCGTTCGTGAATTATGGGAAATCCTCAGCCTTGCCTTTTATTGTCATGATTGCTCAACATGGAACGCGCTTATGCAAATGTATTCATTGTTTTCTTGAAATAAGCGCCCCCTATGACGACTTTTGGTACTATTTTTTTTTTTTGCAAAAATCCAAACTGCATGTTCCACTAAGTATATACACCAAAATGTACTGCATTTGGCCTAATAGAATTCCCGCTAGCGAGCTCTGAACACCTCACTTTATTTCTTGCCCACCCGGTACATACGACCATTTTGAATGAGGGAAGGGAGTTTATCCGGGAGTCTTTTCCTATTTATTTTCCTAATCATTTTCCAGATAGTTTGAAGAGGGATGTTCCTATTAATGGAGGAAATATAATCCCTGCAACAGAGTTTCTTATTTGTGGAAATGATCAGTTTACAACTGGCCCTTTTTTGTTTGTAAGTGACAAGATTCTAAAGAGTTGGTTGTGCGGAAAAAATGCGGAGAGCTCTCTTACGTTCTCGAACCGCTAGGGCACATTCTTCATTCCACCATGGCACTGGGATTTTCGTGGACGAGGATCTACACTTAGGAATGGATTGTTCTGCCGCATGGAGGATGCGGGAAGCGAAATCTCTACAGCCTCATCTACAGATGGAAAGGGTGTTTTATTCTCAAACTGTAGATGGGATTGGAAGATCTGCCAGTCTGCTTTATCCAATTTCCAACGTGGTAGAGGGTTGGAAAAAGTAGAAGAGCTCAGAGAAATACTGATCGGGAAATGATCACTATCATGTAAATCTAAGAATACGCTCCAGGCTAAATTAGATGTGAAAGATGAAGAGGATATAGATAGATCGATGCATGACAGAGAGCCGTTGGCTGAGTGGAGGAATATTGAAGAGCCATCGTTTAACAAATTGATGTTAAAAGAATTCAAAACTTTCTCTATCATATATCCTCTTTCAGAGAGCTTTATAGACCTCCAAATGGGATTATGGGCGTTAAAATCACCCAGATTAAGGAAGGGGCTTGGCAGTTCACAAAGCAAGGATGATAAAAAATTTTCATCTGTATATTGATCCAGAGGTAGATACAGTGAACATACAGTTAGAGGTGAGAGATCTTTGAATAAGACTCTAACTGCTACCGCCTGGAGATTAGATGTTAAATTAATGGTAGTAAAAGGCAAAGATGTTTGAACAAAGATGGCAACACCACCACAGGCTTTATTTCCCGATGTATAATCCTTCCTTATAAAATTAAACCCTTTTAGGGTAGGAGACTGGGATGGCAAAAGGAACGTTTCTTGCAAAGCCAATAAGGAGAAGGAGAACTTATTGACTAAGAGCTTGAGGTCTTCTAATCGACAAAAGGACCCATTAAGGTTCCATTGTAACAGTGCCATGATGAAGGTTTTAAGATGTAGGTTTAAACTCCTGAGATAACTCCATCTCCTCAATAGGAGACACCTGTAAGTTTAAAGGGAAGTCTGGCCCTCCCCCCAGAACTGGAGAATTTGGTGTAGAAACTACTACACGTTTTTTGGAGGGGCCAGAGGAAGGTGACACCTCTGACGAGCGTTTCTTGCCATCTTCCCTTTCCGAAATTTTTGGAGGAGTTCCAGGTGGTGTAATTGATTTCGAAGTATGACAGTGCTAGCAGATGGTCCTGTGGAGGTGGAAGTTCCACAAGAAAAGTCTGCGATACTCAAATCAGTCATTGTTCCAACTGACTTAATAGAAGGACGACTCTTAACCACTGCTGCATAGTTCATTTTGTTCTACCTGCCTACGCGCTTCCGAAAAAGACGAACCCCCAAGGACACGAATCTCTTGGATCTTCTTTTCCTTCCGCCAAATAGGACAGTCTCTTTAAAGGGCAGAAGGGGCTCCCTTGCAGTTACAACACCGGAACTCGTTTGAACAATCTTCCATCTCATGTCCGGGCAGGCCAAACTTACAACAGACTGCATTAAAATGACAGTTTGTTCTCGTGTGGCCATACTTCTGACATTGGAAGCATCGCAACGGGTTGGGGATAAAGGATGTCACGTGACAGTGTATATAACCGATGTAAATGGTATCCGGCAAAACTGTTCCCTCAAAGGTAACAATGAAGGAATGCGTAGGATGAGGAACACCATTCCTCCTTGGAGCGATCCGGCGAATGTCAACTACAGATTGATCATCCAATTCGGCAAAGATTTCCTCGTCCCCCATTCCTTCCAGGTCCTGGCACGTGAAGACACCTTTCCTGTAATTCAATATTGCATGGGGAGAAACCGAAACGGTTTTCCCTGCAAACTTTTTCAAGGATAGCAGGCTTGAAAACTTTTTCAAGGTGGTGGCTTGCTTATCCTTAAAGACTTCGATAAGAAGAAGACCGTTGAAAAGGCTCTTAACATGTTTTGTATCCCCAACGAGGCGTTTAAGTTCTTAGGAAATTAGAAATGGGGAGATGGTCTTAAACGACTCCCCACTTACCAATTTCGTCTCCAAAAACTTCGGATTCTTTGGCGGTCTACGGCTCGATCTCTCTGCACGATCGTTATTTTGTTTGTGATTTACTTGCTTATTTGTTTTACCCATAGTAAGTAAAATAAATTTTCATCTCCCTCGCTCTCCACCCACCACCGAGCCCAACAAAGGGATGCACATTGGCACCAGGAATACGAGGAGGATATAGCAGCGCCTAACCCTATGGCCGAAGCTCCAAGGAGCAACGACCAGCCGATTGATCTGGACGGGCTCATCCAGACCTCCCATCCTTCCGAGAAGCAGGGGCCAAAGTGGTGTGTTGTTCCGGAAAGCCTTCCCTCAACCACCAGGATCCCCCTTTTCCCAGAAGTAGGTTCGCTGCGCACGGCAAACACACAGGTGGACGTACTGGTCGTAATGGAGGCCATGTCAAAAACATACCACCATTGCGAGCACCGGTCCCTTTGGGAGGGTCCACAACCGACCGGACACTTTTAGTCTGGCCTCTCTGCTAAAGCCTGTCTGGCATGGGTGACCCGATCCAGCATAGCCCTTAGCGTCACTGAGGCACTCAAGCCCCTCCATCACGTCAAGGTAGTGCCCACGGAGGGGCTTGTTGGGATGAACCATGCGTGTGCCTTGAAGAGGTGCTGGTCATAATTCATTGATATGACAGTGTAGATGGATTCGAATTGAGGACACAATTGAATCAGTCTGCTTGTATCAGATCCAATGCACTCTCCTAACATGGTGCAATAAGTTATAGGAAAGCAGGCGGTGTTACGATCTTCAGAAATATTAACTCTTTAACCGTATGCGAACCTACACTGATAGACTGGTCAAATTATAGATGACTGATTGACGCTGGTATCGGTAATATTTGTATGGTTAAAGTATGATGAGATTTATACTAGGCATTGTTTATAATCATCCTAATGTTCGATATCTGATATGGCAATGTTGTTGTTCAGTGCGATGATGAAATATTCACCAGCAACTACAGCTGTCAAAGATAACATGGAGGTGGATACTGATGTACAAATTATGATATTTGGAGACTTCAATGTAGATGCTATATTAAACTTACAGTTCTTGGCTTTGTGAAGAAACGTTTCAATTTAGATTACATGCCCATCGAATCACCTACTATATTGGGTGGCAGTACTACAGATTTGATATTGATTCTAGTCTGTTGACATTTGTATCATACTTCTCTTATCACACACCACTGACTGAATAAGGTTCGGTTAAAAATAACGAGTCTGGTTAAAAAATTATGATATATTGCACGTATATTGAACATTTTATTGTCAGAAATTAAAATTTTAAAATTGTGTAGTACAAAATGATTTCTTATTCGCCATGTAGCCATAAAACGTATTCTACGACTTAACTAGCGGCCGTGTCCCAACACAGCCCCGTACAATTTTTTAAATACTTTGTTTCAGAGAGTCTCTTTTATTTTGTATCGGGGTGGAATTAACTTTTGAGCCTTGGTTTTTCAAATATTGGCAATATTTTTTGAGCCATTTCGTTGGTGCTAAATTTTTGACCACAGCTGTAGATTTCAAACGTTGGAGACTCTTTCTAGCTGAATTGCACTCAGATGTTAATAATCTCCGATGACTTCATGTCCAGATGGAGACAAACTCTCAAGTATGATATGATTGTAATTGAAAATATATAAAATAAAATGGAAAATATATGATGTTGTGACGCCCCATCCCCTATATTAATGTAACCTGTTGGGCGGGCTGAGCGTCACGGGTTCGAGACTGATGCTAGAGGGTGTGAATTTTGCGAATAATATAGACAACTACAGTGTATAATTAACAAGCAATGCTCTCTTTATTCCTAGAAACCCAAAATATATGCAAGCACAATCTACTACTCAACATATCAGGGATTGCTACCATTAACAACATATATGGATACCTAATAGGCTCTGCGTAAGGCATAAGGTACCTGCTGAAGAGGGCCCTCCCCACATCCAGAGCACTTAAATACCTAACTAATATATAATATTATTCAATCAATTCATATCCAAAATAACTATAATCTTATTCATTAACCTTAATCACAAGCAAGGCTTTGCAACTAATGCTACTGCGTGGCTATACGAGTTGTGCTTCGGCCATGCAAGTGGATATTACGAAGGGCTAGAACTTCACAACCTATTACTCACACAGATACACAGGTAGTGCTTTCAATTTTATTCAATCAACACTACTAAGTGTCGCACGGTCCTTTTAGTTAATTACATATGCAAAGGAGGACCGTAGTAACCCCTACCGCACCCCAGTGTGTTCGTAATCTGGCTGTGTCACCTTCCTCACACCTCAGTATTCGTAATTATAACGAGGCTTGCTCCCACTGCATGCCTTATGCACACCCACACAAACAGATCATAAGACAACTCATCAGATCAGCGATTCAATCCTGAGATTCTGCAATGAGTTCTGATCCAATGCAGATAAAACTTGCTACTAGGTCAATTCTACAGAAATGCAATAATATCCTATGACATGCGTAACACACTCTTGATAACAAGACTTATTATAGCGACACACTACACAGTTCCATTCTAACTCAGTACTCTATCATGTTGCTATACTCGGACAACTAGGTCGTTTTTCAATTCAATCTTCTTTTACTCTTGTTTAAGTGATATTATCAATGCACTGTTTATTCAACATGCATTAAATGTTCCCCACGCACACAACATGGAAAGAACTCACCCATTTTGTCATCACATTGCAGTCTCCAGATATATGTTGCACTTTCGATGTCCATTCGAACGCCAACGAATCGCCATGTATTTCTTTAACGCAGCCCAAAGAAAATTATCTCAATTAAACTTTGACTACGATTATATTCATGAATCAGTAGCAACAGACTAAACAGCAAACGGCCAAGTATATATCAAAAAAATACACTTTTCCCAACATTCCAGCATTCCCATCATTATGTCTTTTCTTCGACTTTCCATGGCAGTTGCTCAAAGTCAAAAAAAAAAAATCTTTCTTTATTTTTTAAACAAAACAACATTGAAAAAATAACAATACTCACATTGGAAGAAAAACACAGTTTTTGGAGATTCTCCTAGAACAATGTTCTCCTCCAAAACAATGACAAGCCCTGTTGCACGAAAAGCAACATGAACAGTGATTGCCAACAAACACTTACAGGGAATATAATTTATAAAACCGTTTCTTTTCTATTTTAAAACACAATAACTCCAATAACTTACTACGAGATAAAAATTAATATTATAATAAAATTTAAACACCAAATCTAGCAACAAAGAGAGCAGCTATTACCTCCAGCAAATTATCTAAATAAAAAAAACAAATTAATACTTTCACCAAAATTTACATATATAAAAAAAACAAAAAAACTCCCACACGTTCCCCGTCGGACCCATGTGACACACACTGACATGAAATGTCACAATGTAGAGTTCTTCTCTACACCAGGTGTCTTTGCAAATACTGCAAAAACTAAGTTTGCTGAACTTCGTAAAAACTTTCTCGGTACTTCAAAAACATACTTTTGATATGAGTTGAATGACTATGGTGTTCTAGAGATTCTAAAAATATCTCACGTCCGAATTTTAAATATATTTCCACATAGCGTGGAAAATCCGAAAAATTATCATCAGTTAAAAAAAATGGGACGAATAGGAACACAATGCCTCGTCAATGCACATGGTGTTTACTAACCCTGTGTATAAACATTTAGGGGTGGTAGAGGACCTTGTTTTTGATATATCAGGTTGTCCGGAAGGTTTCTTCTGGATTCGTGACGCGTGCACAAACAATTCTGTATCTCGAATGTTTGTTCAACAACCCATCAAGACTAATCGCCGAAACGAGTTCAGAAGAAAGCCGGTTCTATTCCATCATGACAATGCTCGCCTGCACACTAGCACCGCCACCCCCTGGACCTTGCACGAGCTCGAATGTGGATATCATGGCTCACCCCTCCATATAGCCCTGACCTAGCACCCTCCGACTACTACCTTTTCTCCCACCACCAACTCCATCTTCGGGGTGAAAAATGTAAAATTTAAAAATGTAGAAAAGTGCAAAAAGAGGTCGATTTGTTTCTAGGGTCTAGGGACCAAGGGTTCTTCGCGGAGAAATCGAAAAGCTCCCAAAACGTTGGGAGAAGATCATCGAGTTGGATGGAAAGTACTATCCTCATTAATGCAATCATTTTGTACATGTTTTTTGCTTTCGAAATAAAAATTCAAATCCGGAAGAAACTTTCCAGACAACCTGATAATTTGGTTGGTTTGGTTTGGTTTATTTGGTATTAACGTCCTTTTCAACTGCCATGGTCATTTCAGGACGGCGTTATAGGGGCCGCAAATTTTGCCTCGCAAGGATTCTTTAACGTGCAGCCGGCAAACGACTACACGGGACCAACGGCTTTACTTCCCTTCCGAAGGAAGTGCGTGATCTCAGGATTTTCCCCCTGAAAAAATCCTCGTCCTCCTCGGCCGGGGTCGAACCCGCGTCCTCGGGCATCAGAGGCGATCACGCAACTGATAATTTGGCGATAATCCTTTATACATAAAAAAATTGTCAAACATAATACATACAATGGCTGTCTGAGATTTCTTCACAATATTGTCTCTTTCGTTAATGCATTTCCAGAAAACGAAGAAATTAAAAAACTTGAAACTGATGGTCACAACATTTTTAATAACCACATATTGTAGTACATGTTTGCAAAATTACAGAAGGTGTTCAAACTGTTGACCATGAGCAACAATGCATGCCTCACAGCATCTTGTCATTGAAGTTCTGACACGGCCAAAGCTCGAGAAAGTACGTGATGATTAGGAACACGACGGTTTGGAAATTCGTCCTGATAAATTCGGACATTGCCATTTGCAGCTCCAAAAACCAAATACATATGTGCTACCTTTGCGGTCCCGGACAATTGGTCTAACGCAGATTGGTCTAAATGCGATTGATCTAAATCACGATTAGCCCAAATTCCGATTGGTTTAAATCCCGTTTGGTTCAATTTCCGATTGGTCTAATTCCCGATTGGTCTAAAACGAGACTAAAATGACTGAAAATTTCTATTGAAAAGAGATAATTTGAATTATTCCAAACTATTTTTTTTAATTGAAATAAAATATACAGGGTGATTCAGAACCCGCACCAGGTGTTTTTCTCAAAATATACGCATCATACAAAAAAAACTAAAAAAAATACGTGTTTAATATTTTTAAAAAGCTATCCAATGATACTAAAACTCGACCCCCTCCCCATCCTACCCCTAAAGGACATACACTAAATGAAGCCTCAATATTTTGTACCATTTTTAATAATTTTTATATAACTTTTATCGCTATCTGAACAATAAAAAAATAAAAGTGTACTGAAGATTAATTTTTAATTTTTTAAAAAATTTTTTTCCTAGATTAATTCACCGAATCAATTAATTAAAATTCAATAAGTTAATCTAAGAAAACATTACAGTTTCACCCCCCCCCCCCCACGTCGTAGGAAGAAAACAGTTCATCTTTTTGAAATCTCGATAAAAATGACCTGTAAAAGTTATTATTATTATTATTATTATTATTATTATTATTATTATTATTTATAATCATTGCATCCCTAAAAATGGGATATGTTATATTATATTTCATCACTTGTGATTTAATGCTTCTAAAATCAATGTATGCGCATGAATTTTGTGATTACTACACGACTTTGAGGTACAATTCATGATTTGGTACCTCACGTCATAAGGGAAAGAATTCCAGGTTGAGACAGCATTGTAAGGGAAAAAACGCTGTCGAAAACTGGAGATAATGTCCGCCGGAACCAATTTAAATCTCTGTGTCTGTCTCGCATTAGACGATTCAATTAACCAAGCTCTAACATAATGGGAAGGATGTTGTTCATCACTCAAAGCGTAGTATAGTTCTTTCATTTTAGTATATTCTATTAACATGAGCTTAGTCGGTAAGCCATAATTGTCACGTATCTGAGAGCAGGAAGTATATTTAGAGAGACCAAATGCAGTACGAATTACGTTATTATAAGCAACTTGCACCCTTGTAATAAGTATTTTAGAAGCAGTCGACCAAAACAAACAGCCATATTCAATCTTAGGCAGAAGAGTAGATTTGATGATCTGAATCATTTCTTTACGATTAAGTATTTTCTTAAGGCTCTTACACAGATACCTCATCCGGTTAAGGTCAACGATCAAGGATTCTATAGCCTCTCTAAAAGATAGCTGGTTATCAATACTAACTCCGAAGATTTTACATGAACAGTTCAGATTCAAGCTTTTCTTATCTATCAGCAGTATGTTTGTTTTAGCCTGATTAAAATTTTGCCCATGAGCTGTATACCATCCATTAAGTGTAGTGATATCATCCTGGATTTGCTGAAAAACAGTACTCTGCTGATCCACCGCACAAGCTTTGTATAAAAAGTTATCATCCACAAATGAATTTATCAAGCAGTTGAGGGGCAATTTATAAATATCAGCAGTAGCCGCCGCATAGAAGACTGTGGCTGTGGGGGAACCCTGCATCAGACCCCTGTTAGAGGGATACTCAATTATCTCATTCTCATGGTGTATGTAATTAATCCTTTGTTTAAAATAATCCTGAACCAGATTATGGGTAACGGGATCCACTTCAAGATGGGTCAAATGCTGAAGAAACAATTGTCGATCAATTGTATTAGAGGCTTTTGAAATGTCAGTATCGACGAGGTAGCAAATTAAGCCCTTATCCAGAGCATTCATGATGTAATTTAGAATCGATAATATAATAAAATAAGTAGGGGTTAAAGGTCTGCCCCCCGCCTGGTTATTGGGTATCCTGGACCAAAGCATCTGAGTAAGATGGGAAAACACAATTTTTTCAATTATTTTTGCTAGTGAGGAAAGTATACATATAGGCCTATAGTTGGCTATATCCTTTACTAAACCTTTTTTATAGATTGGTACAATAAGTGTTTTCTTCATGTCTTGCGGAAATTTTTGTGTCACCGCAATATTGTGCCATAGATCTTGAAGCAGATAGTTTCCAAAGGATCCCCATTTTTTTATGACCTTTGTTATTGAAAAATGAGGCTTCATTTAGGGGTTATGGCCTTCTGTATGCTTTTACTCTGGGGATTTTGTCCTACAATTTCACGAAACTGTGTCTCTTTGTCTTTTTAGAGATATTAATAAAGAAGATAAAATTTCATATTTTCACCTCCCTTCCCCCCCCCCCCTCCAATTTTCGAGATTGATATTTTGCTTCCTCCTTTTCAAGGAAAAGCTGCTGTTAAGATTTTGAAATGTAAAATTTATGTAAATATCGTCATTTATAAGGACTTTTTATAAGTATAACTGAATATCACATCTATCATCCAGACGATGGCTTTTCTTGGACGACAATACTTCCGTTCATCGCGTATAGTTGATGCAGTGGGTTAGCGAGCACTAAAGTTCTAGATAGATAAAGTATGGACACTCCGCCATTTCTGTGCAAAATTCCTTCATAGAAACATCTACAGGGATACAAGTAATATTTATACTGACTTTATTATATTAGTATTAATTTTAATTTTTCCGGTTCTTGCAATGCTGTTGCATAATAACCCGCGATTTGACTTTTTTGGCATTCCTGTAGATGGAATTTTGCAAAGAAATGGCGGGAGTGTCCATACTTTATCTATCTAGAACTTTAGCGAGCACGAAGATCACTTGTGCCTTTGGCCCAGAGCCCAGATCTCAACCCCTTAGAGAATATTTGGGCATATTAAAATATCAAGAACAATTTCATAAACCTCCGAAAGATAAGACAAAATTTCAGATCCTCCCCCAGAGAGTAAATAAAAATGCACGGTTACTAAAATAGAGGGTAGAATAAAATTTTACTAACTCTGAAAAAAAAAAAACACGAGGGTAGGACAATCCCCGCAGGGAATTCCCAAAGTACACAATCCCCTCATTGAGAGTTGAAGAGAGAACACAGCCCCCATAACCAAACTCCCAAGTTAAAATACAAAGGAGAAATGAATAATTATGTAAAATTAAACATTAGAGTTTTATCGACTTGTACGGAGGTTGAAGTCACCCGCGTTCGGGAGTTAGGCAGAGGCTCTCGTTCGAAAAATAGTCGACCGTTTCCTGGGTGTTACCTCGGAGCAATGACTCCGAGAAGCCCTATCAGTGTACTTGCTATGCGCTTGGGGAAACTGTCGAGGACAGCGCATACCTTTACCCAGGAGGAGAAAGGGGTAAAGCGACAACGGGATCGGGTCCTGTCAATCGGCACTTGGAATGTCTTCTCCATGACAGGAAGAGAATCCGAGTAGGTGGAGGAAGCCAAACGATGTCGAATGGATATTATAGGTTAGACGAAACGTCCTGGTTCTGGAAATGTGCACTTAGAAGGAGGGTGGAAGCTCTTCTACTAAGGTGTCGACCTTAACATGACTGCCCAGGCGGGAGTGGGGATACTCATAAGTCCCCGACTGGCAAATTATGTTGCAGATTGAACCCCCTTAGGTGGAAGACTGTGTCTCCTGAGGCTTCAGATAGGGAAACCGTCTCTCTCTCTATTCGTTGCATATAAAGAGTACCCACTCTTTATAGATGAAGTTGATACTGCTCGAAGTAGGAGAGGGAGTGCAGATTCTATCATCCTAGGGGCTGATGACCAAACGTGGAAAGGGGTAAATATTTTTCTATCGAAAAATGAAAAGGAAAATTCTGCGACCTGGGTTCGAACCAGGAATCTCGGCTGTCATGGCCGACGCCCCTGGAAGTGGAAAGGCGTGATTGGGAGGACTGACGATCCCAATTTAAATGCGAATGGGAGGTGCATTGTTAGGAGGGCCATTGTTGGATCTCTGTTCTAACAATGGACTTTCCATCACGAACATCTTCTTCCAGCACAGGGATGTCCATAAGTGTACCTGGTACAGGGATGCAATGGACCAGAAGTCACTTGATTTTGTAATCGTAACAATGACATAATCCGATCAGTGTTGGATACTCGTGTGAGGAGAGGGGCAGAACTATCAACTGATCACCACCTTGTTGTCTGCACTCTGCGGTTCTCTGAATCCATGCCAACCAAGCGAAATACTAGGTCCAGGCAGAATTGGCACATCAAATGGGAGGCATTGGAGGATAGAGCTGTGAGGAAGATCTTTGCAGATAACATATCTTCAGGTTTAAAAGAACTACCCAGTGATCGTGGTAGTGTTAAAGAGGAGTGGCAGTTGTTTAAAACTGCTGTGATTACTTCGGCTGATTGTGCTGTGGTTGTAAGCGGCTGAATGTGGCACAGGGCAGTGAGAAAAGAACTGCATGGTAGAACGGTGAAGTCCAAGAAGCTGTCAAGGCAAAGAAAGAAGCCTATTTGCTATGGCTTGCAAATAAGTCTCCTTCGAGTCGAGTGCGGTACACCGAGGCGCGCGAAAAGCAGCAGAAAAGATATTATAAAGAGCTAAGGCCTAGAATAAGTTCGGGGAGAAATTGGAGGCTGACTATGGTTCGGCAAACAAGGTATTCTGGCAGACCGTGCGCCGACTCCGTGGAAAGAAGTCTCTTTCATCACAAACTATTAAGAGTTCAGATGGGAGGCTTTTGAAAACGGAGGAGAGCGTATTGCATAGATGGAAGGAATACTTTGCATCTCTTCTTAATCCGATGACAGCAACAACTGAGGCACATAAGGTGCACCTTGGAGCGGAGAATAGTCACGATAGTTATCACCACAGCAGAAGGCAGATGGGCAATTAAGTCCCTGAAGCTTGGCAAAGCTGCAGGTGATGATGAAATCCGGTCCGAGATGTTAAAGGCCCTAAATCAAGATGGTATCCTGTGGCTAACTCGGGTGTGTCACCTTGCTTGGATATCTGGCCAGCCCCTAAGCAATGGCAGACAGGGATTGTGATCCCAATCTTCAAAACGGGAGATCAGAGAGATTGCAACAACTATCGAGGCATCTCTTTGGTCAGAGTTCCTGGGAAAGTGTACGCTAAGTGTCTGGAGAAGAGAAGTCGGGAAATAGCCGACTTCATACTGTCGGGGGAGCAGTGTGGTTTCCAACGTGGCCGAAGCACGACGGATCCCATCTTTGCGCTAAGGCAAATCTTTTAGAAATCCTGGGAGTATGCAAAAGATGTCTACGCTTGCTTTGTAGACCTCGAAAAAGCATACGACAGAGTTCTTCGGGAAAAGCTCTGGCAAGTGTTGCAAGAGTATGGAGTGGATGGGCAATAACTGGTTGCTATCATGTCTCTGTACGAAAGCTCTGAGATATGTGTCCGGATAAATGACATTAAGTCAAGACCGTTCACTGTGGGTGTTGGACTCCGCCACGGATGCGTACTGTCGCCCCTCTTGTTCATTATCTTTATGGACTGGATAGACAGGGGCAGCCGAGGCGATGAGCGTGTTTGTGTAGGCTACTGCTTGGTGGAGAGGTTGCTCTTTGCTGACGGCCTTGTCCTCCTTGAGTCTTCTCGCACTAACCTTCAGCATGCACTGGACCGGTTGCAGCCAAATGTGAAGGAGCTGGGATGAAGATCAGTGTGGCTAAAAGTGAGGTTCTGGTCCTTTCAAGACAGCTTGTTCAATGCGCTCTCCATGTTAGGGGAGCCCCATTGAAACAGGTGGAGAAGTTTAAGTATCACGGGACTGCATTCACGAGTGATGGTCGGCAGGACAAACAATTGGATCTCGTATCGGTGCAGCAAGCTGTGTCAAACGTGAACTGTGGGGATCCGTGGTAACGAAACGTGAGCTGGGAAACAAAGCAAAGCTCTCCGTTTTCAAATCTATTTTTGTCCCCATTCTCACCTATGGTCATGAGTCTTGGGTAATGACCGAAAGAGTGCGTACGCGGATACAAGCGGCCGAAATGAGATTTCTGAGAAGTGTGGCAGGTGTTACCCTACTAGATAGAGTGCACAGCAGCACAATAAGGGAATCTTTAAGTGTTAGGCCGCTACTTCTCTGCATTGAGATATCTCAGTTGCGCTGGTATGGCCACGTGATACGGATGCCGCAAACTGGTCTCCCTAAGAAGTTGTTATCTTCCAAGCCGGTGAGTAAGAGACCATGGGGTCGGCCTAGAACCAAGTGGCTAGACTACATGGAGAATCTGCGTTCGAGTCGCTTGATTATTAACAGGGAGGACATGCGCCTGATGGCGGAAGATCGCGATCGCTGGATATCCTCCATAGGGCTGCTGCCCCGCGACCCTAACGGATAAGTGGATTTGAAAAGTAAGTAAGTATATGGAATTTTTTTTAATTTCCTTTCTTCTTATTAAAATTAGATGCATTATAATAATTGCATATTAAAAATGATATAACAATTGAGGATTCCTTTCGGGTTTTGTCCTCTTTTGCACTCTTCAGTGTTTTTAAGGGTTGTCCTATGGAGGCTGGATACTAAAAGGCATACATACAGCAAATGACTTCATGGTGCTAAATGCATGTATAAAATATTAAATTCTCTACGTAGCTATAAATAGAAAACATGTGGATATTAATAACCTTTACAAAAAATGAAATATCCTAATCTTTATGTATATAAAGAAACTGGTTGACTGATTCACCAACGCACAGCAAAATCTACTGAAGCCACCAACTCGAAACTCGGTGAGGTCATAGGACGGACAGCGTGGGGGCGTGCTAAGACGAGGTTTTTCGAAATTCGGACGCCCTGCCCACCTGGTGGGGGGGGGGGGGCAGAAAGAAATTGCACGTTCGGGAAGATTTCTAGCTACCGTTCCAAAAAAGTCGTTTCCCCGATTTTCGATATTCGAATTTTAAGGGTGCGAAAACTGAAAAAAATTGATTTTCGGGGGTGTTTCACAAAATTTTCTGATATTTTGATGCAACTTCGCGGGGAATAAAGATAAAGCAACGAAATTCGGAGGGAAGGTTCTCTCGAAATTTGGCGGGGATATTTCCAAAAAAACAATTTCTGTTCTTTTGCGATTTTCGCTTTGTGAGGGGCGCCAGGAGGGCCCAAAGATTGGCCCCCCGTTTTGTGTTTTTGCCGCCTAACACTAATGCGGAAATGCAGAGAGCTTCAAAATTGAGCACGAGGATGTAAAATACGTATATAAAAAGGGAGCATTCGTTGAATTTTGAAAATCGATTATTAGGGAGGCAGAAATAAAAAAAAAATCCCAAAATAGGTTTAATTTAGACGTTCGCGTCTGGTCAACCCCACTCTGTGGCAAATTCACGTACGACTTAGATATTTGAACCAAGAATAGGTCACATTATTTGCAAAAAACTAATTTCTGCTTTTTTTTCATATTTTCCCCTTTGCCCTCTTATGGCATTCCCTATAAATATGAGATTTCTCGCAGTTTTTCCATATTTAATAGGTCTAGAATAATGAAATTTGGTACGGTGATGGCAAATAACGAGATCAACTGTCTGCTTGGTTCATTTTATTTAATTATCTGGATCCAATTTTCCGGTACTTTATGTTTTCCGGATTTTTTTTGTTTTGTTTTTCATAAATTAACATACAAACTCGCATGTTGAAAGCTTAGTTTTTATATTAGTCATAAAATTTGGCTTTTGTTATTTGATTTAAAATCTATTTAAAGTATCTAGGACTATTTTTCGATTTATTAAGAGGTAGCTGATACACCCGGCGTTGCTCGGACTCTTTTTTTGATGAAATTTTGCAATTTCTGAAATGTGAATATGCAGAAAAAGTGAACATTATTTTCCACCTTTTTTCTCCGGCACTGCGTCAAACTCACTCAGTTAAAGGGCCGGTAATCGGAGAGGAGTGTAAGGGCGTTTTCACACGCACCGGCAAAACCGGAGCAAGTGACGGCATCGTTGCCGGCCAATAACTTTCACACATGCTGGCTTTCTCTCAGTGCTGTTTATTAGTAGCGTAAGTTTTTAGCTTTGGTGAAAGATAGATGTGCGCTGCGTTCAACAAACATTACTTTCCTGGTTATTATATTTTAGAAGGAAGTGAACAGAGATCTGAAATTTATGAAAAACTCCAAGCCTACGAAATTTACCCAGAGGAGCATGTAATCAGCCAACAAGGACAGCAACTGATTTGAGAGAAAATTTATCAAGTACAGAGGGGGCGTTGCCGTTGCAAATGAACAAAATATGTTGACTATTATATTTCTGCATTATTAATATAAATAAATGTATAATTTGAATTTTATGTTGTTCTTTTTTGTCTTTTTGTGGAAAATCTTATAAAAATGCATAAACTTCTTATATTCAATTTTATCTTTAACCCTTTCATGCATCATGGCCACTACAGTGGACAGCTATTATTTGCTGCTGTGTAGAAGAAACTCGGTTTTGAGATTTTTCACACAAAATCTGATTCAAGAGAGTAGTCTGATTTTTCCTTCTATTGGATTAAAATCCACAGATGCATAAAGACCACTATAGAGGACAGTAGTGTAAAATTAATACTGTATGCTAAAAAATATGAATAATTTTTTCTACTTTTTCCGTGTTCTTTGTTTATTAATGCAGAAAGAAAAAGTGCTATTCGATTTTTTAATAATTCATGCATGATAGGGCTACAACAATCAGTTGTTTTATCTCATAAACAGGGCTTATTTTCCACAAATTCTATCAATGGGTATGTTTGTTTATTGCGACAAAAGCGACTAGCCGTCACTTAACGACTCCATAAGTGCGACTGCTTTCTAGCGGGCAATCGAAAACAGCGATATATACCTTCTAATGGCCGCAATAAAAAACTAAATGATAAAGCAATATTTTCATAAATTACGTTTTCGAAATTATCTCAAACCCTATTGGTACGAATGTTCTGTTCTGTTTGAACTGATTCTTTCGTTTGTAATAAAGACTATTGCTTTCTCTATTGCTTTCCCGCAGAACCTGACGATAGTTAGTCGGGCGACGAAGCGTAACTGCGTCAGCGTCACTAGAAGTAGTCGGTCTGACGAGACAGTAGTCGGTCTGACGAGTCTAAACAAACGCAGTCACGTTAACTTCGTCGCTTTCGTCGCATTAAACAAACACCCAATATCAAAAGGAGAATATTACGCCAGAATCTGTGGATAAACATCGAATACCGGAACGAATAAATAGACCACTATTCCACATAAGAATTTTTTTTTTAATTCTTATATGGAATAGTGGTCTATTTATTCGTTCCGGAACACACCCAATGCTACAGGATCGCACGAGAATAATTTACTCATTTTCATATGATAGAAAATTGTACTACAATAGTGGAGTAATGTAAACAAAACAGAAATATAAACCCAACGCAAACGTAAACAAATTCACAAATGTTAAAAAAGCGCAAATGTATACAAAACACAAATCCCTCTCCGCCTTCGGCTTTGCTGGTGTGTGTGTTTGAAAAAATTGAAAGCGACGAACCGGAGATCGGCCCGGCATCCGATTGTTGCGTTCAACGCCAGCTGCATTTGCCGGTGCCGGTGGTCGGTTCGGCAAATCTGCCGAGCCGAGCTACGTGTGAAAGCTCTCATTTGATAACGTTGCATCCGGTGCCGGAGTCGGCGCCGGTCCGGTTTTGTCGATGCGCGTGAAAACAGAATACAGTACAATAAGAACATTTTTAAAAACTTTGTCTGTTTGAACACGCTAATCTCCAAACTACTTGACGAATTTTCATGGGGTTTTCACAGGTAATTTAAAATTTTTGGAGTATGCACAGCTTAGTACAGTTCGTAGAAAAGTCAAAAGATAACGCTTCATTAGTTGATTTTTAAAAGGCGGTCGTATACTGTATAACTATAGCGAAGTATTAACGGGTCTGCTAGTCTTTTAAATACGTATAAAAAAATTCTCATTTTTTGTCAGCCCATAGAAAATATTTTTTTTCTCTCATTTTTATGTACAAATACTTATAAGCAAAAGTCATTTTCTTAAAACTCATATATTCATTTTAATTTTTTTAAAATTATGTTTATCTAAGGATCACATACAGTATGTATGTAATTGTTCAGAGTGTTCTGAATACTCCTGTAAACAATACCTATTCACGATTTATTTTATTTCCTTAAAAGAAAAAAGTTTAGAATAATTCTAGTCAATTTTCTCGTTTATTCTTTCGTATGATGCGTATTTTTGGAGAAAAACGCCTGGTACGGGTGGTCTGAATCATTCTGTTTATTTTATTTCAATTAAGAAAAATAGTTTGGAATAATTTAAATTTTCTCGTTTTCAGTGAAATTTTTCAGTCATTTTAGTCTCGTTTTAGACCAATCGGAATTTGGACCAATCGGTATTTGGACCAATCTGTATTTAGACTAATCGGTATTTGGACCAATCAGTATTTAGACCAATCGGAATTTGGACCAATCGACGTTAGACCAATCGGCATTAGACCAATCGTCATAGATCTCTATCTCTGCCCATATATAACCATTTATTTTTAATATCTGAGATCCCTTTTGTTTTTTTTCCCAAATGATGAAATGGATATTCAACTAAATTACTTCTATAGTTAATTCACTTTTTATGGAATGGAATAACCATTATTTAATATTTAATTTCATGAAAATAAATACCATTATTTGTTTTACAAACATCGTGTATACCGTTTCCCTGAAGTAGACGATACATTCGTCACGATGAAAAGGGCATTGAAGCTGCCGTAGCAGCAATAAAACATGGAATGTCGTATCGAAATGTTTCAGATACATTTGGAATTGTCCGGTTGTTTAAGCATGTCAAGTTTAAGAATTTGAAAAAAAAAGTAGAACAACCGGGGTGCTTGGTGAGAAGAAACTAATGTTAAATCATGAATTACATGTGCAGAATGAATTTGTAAAGTCTTTTTTACACTGATACAGAGATGCAAGAATGTGTCTAAATATAGAATATTAAAATTTAACATTGATTGTATGTACATGTAGAGGGACAAACTTTAATTAAAATATGATAAAATTTTATTTTATGTTTCACTTAAAATAGTGCCCGATTACATTATTGGCTTAAATGTGTTGTATTTTGTTTTTTAAAACATTAAAAATGTTCTTAATACCCCTTAAACAATCCTAAATAGAATTTTTCATTTAAACTGAGAGATATTCCTTTTGACCCAGACCCATGGTTGAGTAGGGACACTTTTTGACGTTTAAAAAAATATCAAGGACGCAAAAAATTAATTTTTTTAAATAATAGATAATTAATGTAAACACTATCTATTAAAAAAACAGAATTGTTTGAATTATCCGCTCCGTTTTGCGGTAAACCAATTTTAACTGAAATTTTCAAATCACAACTTCAGAATTTATTTTATTTTCCATTATCAAGCTAAGTATTTTCTATTCCTCTTTTACCTTTTCGGTATCGAGAATGCTAAATAACTATTGATGTATCGCCTGTTAGTTGTACAATTATGTTTGAAACATAGAACGGTTTATTTAATTGAAAATATTTTAATATTTACTTTTCCACATATTCAGCAAGTTGATTTAAACATTTTTCTATTCCTACTTCGAATAATTGCCGTCCATTATGTGACAACCATTTGACTTCTTCATCTTTCATGAGTAAAATAACAAATGACTTCTTCATCCCAAGCGATCACTCTTCAGACGAGTTTACGAAGAAGGTTTAACCTATGCTACCATCAAATGTTGCCGCAATTCCTCTTGAAGAAAACGAGTTCTGGGCGACTACATTTAACTTTTTGACTCTCCCTTGTAATTGAAGTTGCTTTGTAGGTTCTAAATACATCAAATGTTAACCTATGTAAATGGCGAAATGTCTTGAAGAACTTGAACGAGAATTAAAGGAACTGGCTATTATTTTCAGGACGTCGAGGACGTGTTCGCCAAGTTTGATCTTGACAAAAGTAACTTATCGGACTTTGTGATTCACTTAAATAGACATAACATCAAAAGTGGTAATTGCTTTCCAATTACTTCCAGCTATAAAATCAGCATTCAAAATTTTCAAAGCCTTTGGGTAAATACACAAAATAAATATACTAAACAGTAAAAGCCTGAGGATGGAACATAGCGGGACACCAGCTTTCACAAGCTGTTGATAAGGAAGGAATATGCCATAAATATAAACTCAGAAGGGAAATATTCTCTAATTATTTTGTAAACAGCGTTTCTCAATCTTTTTTACACAGTGATTCAACAAATTTTTTTTTTATCCGTAACGCGACTCAAATAGTACAGAGGTGAATTTTCCTTTACTTTATGCAGTCTGATTAGAGTTATACATAAGGTAAGGTTTTGTTCCAAACACGCTGTTGCGGTGTTTATTACATTATAAATTGGTCATATGATGAGGTCGGTGATAAAAATATCTTCAGAGGTGAAGTTAGATTATTCCCCTACGGAAGAATCCTCATTTGTAAATCTAAATCTCGTTTGTCATCGTGATATTTTAGCATCTTCACTTGGCAAGATCGCTGGCTAATCTCCACTGGCCGCCACGCGAGTGACATGAAAACGACGTAAATAGCGGAAATTTTTTGATTGGTTACTTTTTCAAGGAACTTAAAAAGTTCGTCACTGAATTCTGTAGGCTATTTCACTTTTTATAAGAAGCGAGACATTAAAAGGTGAAATGAAGCCGTCTTTCATCGCTGATTACGAATATCGAATCCATATTTCTGTGGGACCAATAATTCCTGAGATATCGGCCTCAATTAGAATTTCCAAATGAGGCTATATCTATCATTTATTTCGAAGTGCTGTCCTGTAGATTTATTTTCTTTTGAAAAAATAGATTTTGTCCTTTATTTTCGCGATCATGGTGAATTTTTGTACATAGATAAGCTTGAACTTTTCATAGATATTCCAAAACACTGCGTGGAAACTAAACTGTGAAAGTTAACCTTTCGAAGCACATGTTTTCACTTTCTAGCAGCGAGCGATTAAGAAAAATGGTGTTGACTGGAGATCGTTCTGTGTGCTTGAATATCATGTAAACAACTCTGTGATTAAACTAACGACAAGAAACCATAAATCCACAATAATTATTTTTTGAGGCAGTTTGAACGTTTAGCTTTCATAGCACATGTCTCACAATACCATATGTTCATTAGATTTCACAGAATGAACTTCTGAAATCGGGTCCATCATTATGACTTACTCTGTATTTACAAGCTATAATTCGGAATCCCGATAAATGGAAATTAATGCCGATAAATAAAATTCGATATATCGCCAGAATCCGATACATCAATAAAGCGTTCGGCGTCCTTTATTTTCACTAGCAAAATATAGTCACCGTAGGCATATCTCGAAAATTGTTATTCTCAGCAAAATGGAATGAAAACAGTTTAATAGTACACCAGTAGGCAATATTCCGATGGATATAATCGATATAGCATAATTATCGATAAACGATATTCAATATCTCTATATATGACAACCGAAACCGATGAGAGTTATATGTATAAGTGAATATAGTAGACTAATACACGTAATAAGCATAAATTTGAAAAAAATATCCAAAATTGGACCAATTCTTACGGAGATATAGCAGATCAACCGGATGATATGAACTGCGCTATTCAGTCATTATTCAATATGGCGTTTAAATTTAATAATATAAATCCTTATGCAATGAGATACAATTTATCAAGTCAAAAAATTGGAGCTATATTGCAACAATGATATAAAATAGAACATATCTCTTGGTCAAATATTACTAGCATATAGTTTCGCTACTTAAACTTATTTACCATAGCTTTTTTTTTAAATTTATATGCTGTAATTCTTACACAACTATTTTATATTTCTGGCTTCAAGTTTTATTCTCACCCACTTATTTATATACCCTCATTTTCTTATATACTACACGCCCATCCAAATTTGTGCTTATTCATACCCTTCCACTTATACTATTACAAATATAAATAATAGTTATTAAATAAGACTGAAAAATAAATAATAATTAACAAAATAATTAATAAATAATATCAAAATAAAATCAGCTTTTTATTTGATTTTATATTTCTAGTTTTATTTTGATATTATTTATTATTTATTAATTATTTTGTTAATTATTATTATTTTTCATTTTTATTTAATAACTACTATTTATTGTATTTCAGGGTTTTAGTGTCTCGTCCTTTTCTCTTATAAATATCCGTTATTACAAATATACTCATACAAAATCCTAATTCACTCACCCAGAAGTGGTATCGACTACATTTCCCCGTTCGCATTTTCCACATTCAAATTATTGACAGCTTGCTCATAATGATCTGTTTTTTATAATCAACGCAGATTTCCTTGTGCTTAACACTTACTCATGTATAATTATAACCATAAGTCCGCATTTTTGAAGGGAAAGGTCACTGTCGCAAACTCTCTATTATAAAAATTTTATATTTTGCTAGTGTTTATATAATTTTTCTATCATTTAGTGACTCAAAGGTTGAGAAACGCTGTTCTAGATAAGCCCACTCTTCCACACTTTGTCAGGGGCTATACTGACCTCAAAAAAGATTATGCCACTGCCTAAAAACGCTCAGGGTAATGTTCAAATTTTCAGCGAACCCCCATACGTGCGTTGACAGTGACTGGCACGGACGCAATGCTAATTCTGCCGAATTTTGAACACTGGCGACTCAATGTTCTTGAAACATGGTGAGGATTGCTTTCTTGCAAGAATTGCTGAATTTTGGGCGGCTTGGGGATAATAAACTGTTATAAAAATTCTTTCTTCCAAAAGTTATTGGCAATAGAAATCAGAGGCAGTTTGCGCTCCTCTACCTAAATCAGCACATCAAACGGCTAACTTATATCTATAAAATCATTTAACTAATAAAGAGTTAGTTAGATTAACTCTTTTATATTTATTTATTGGGATCCAATACGTCCAGCCAGAGGCCGACGTGTTGGGTCCCTGGATGGACCTGGATTGACGACTGCTGTATGATGATCGCAGCAGCCGGGGGTGGGGGTGAAGACTGTGTATTTGTCCCATCCAATGACTAGCCGTACCTGATGTTGCTTAACTTCACAAAAGTTGTGTGTTTAGTGAAAGCCCACCAGACCAGTATGATGAATTATTTGTCTGTTCAATGAGTGCCTTTATCAGTAATTAGCATCGCAGTTTTATGTTAAACAATGCTAAAGAGTTCACAGAACTAAAGTAAAATATACTATATTATATAGGACATTGAACAATAATATTTACGGGGAATTTAAAACCTTTTGATCATAAGCTTTATCTGTCTTATTTATTACACAGCCCCTCGAATTTTACTGCAGTCCACACATAATGTATGAATGTACATCTGATAACTGGAAATTATTACGGGAAGATGAATATCACTCCTCTTCTTATATTAAACTTATTTACGATTTTCCATTCTGTTATTTATATTTAGTTGCATGCCATAATGAGTTCCTTCAAGGTGGTTCCTCTATTAACTACAGTATATTGATTTTTTTGAATAAACACTCGTATATATTATTGTGCATGGTACAGCTTTTGAAAATAATTGCATTAGATAAAAGCTTTCCGGATGTCAAGATAAGCATTAACCATCTAAAATATTAACTAAAAAAACCTCTAAGATATCTTGTACATTCATTAATACTGAACAATTGTTGATTTCCGTTATAAACTTTCAGGAAAATGTACAATGTATTCATTTAATAATGTGGGCACTGATAGTCAATTTTAATTTATGTCTCCATATGTCTATACAGGATTAATCTAAAACAGTGAGTTAAACTGCGTAAACAAGTAAAAAAAAACACACCGGAAATGTTTGATTGACGAGTTATCAAAGACTACAGACACAAAGATGAACTGTACGGGAAAGAACGGACATAAACGAAACCAGTATGATTCATATTACTGAATTTCTGAGAATATGCCCTTGGACTTTAGAGCAAAAATGTGGTTTCTGCATGATGGTGCTCCCGCGCATTTTAGCCACACGGTTCTCACCACTATACTGAGTGGACAGATTATTATGACCACCTCATCAGTACTTCCTTGGGGCATGTATTGCCTTCAATAGTACGGCGATTCTTCTTGGCATTGACTCTACGAGATGTTGAAAGGTAATGCGAGGAATCTGACACCATGCCTGATGAATAAAACTGTCCAGTTGTGTGATTTGATAGTTGTGGAACCAGCTCTCTGGTTTCAACTTCGTCCCACAAATGCTCAATTGGATTGAGATCTGGTTATTGCGGGGGCCACCTAAACAAGATAAAGACTCCCTCATGATCTAGAAAACACTCCTACACAATACGAGCACCGTGGCATGGCGCATTATCTTGTTGGAAGGAGCCATCTCCATTAGGATACACCATCAACATGATAGGCTGAACTTGATAAGCAACGACACATACGTAAGTTGTGCTATTTAGACGTTGTTCCAAACGAATTAACGGGCGCAAATCATGCCAGAAAAACATACACCAAATCGTAACACTAGCTTGTACTCATGCATGTGGGGTCCATGCTTTCATGTTGTTTTCGCCAAATTCTCACTCTGCCATCTGCATGAAGCAACTGGAAACGTGATTCATCGGACCACATGATATTTTTTTCAATGCTCGGCCGTCCAATCCTTATGTTCCTGTGCCAATTGGAGACGTTTTATCTTGTAAACTGCAGACAGCAAATGTGTTTGAACAGGCCTTCGTCTTCCTTATTCAATACAATGGATGTACGGCGAACAGTGCGTTAAGAGATCATTTGAGAGGATCCCTGGTTGAGATCTGCATTAATTTGATGCAATATTGCTCTTCTGTTATCTTGTACCAGTCTTGCCACTCTCCGTTCTGACACCAAGTCACTATTCGCTGACGGTCACAAATCGAACGTTCAGACCAAGTTTTCCGGTTGACAGTCCAGTCTTTAAACAGTTTAACAACAGCTACTCTGGAACATTTAACGAATGCAGCTGTTTTGTTGATACTCGCTCCATGGCTCCGAGCGCCAACAATCATCCCACGTTCAAAGGCTGTTAAATCGCGTCGTTTACCCAATCTTCAAAAACAAGTCACTTCTCATGTCGTGGCAAACAACCTGCTTTCCTATTTATAATGATCTGGCCCTCTAGCAACTTCAGCGCTAAATCATAGCTAATTTGCCTACATACGTCAGGTGGTGATAATAATCTAGCCACTCAATGTATTATACGATCGATGGATAAATAGGGGTGGATAATTTCATGGCGTGCACGGCCAATCCGGTGGACTTCTATCGGTCAAAACCAGAGATCCTTAATGCTAACGAGATGCGACAATCCGTATATGCGCAATGGTTCGCGCAGCTTTCTTCTGCTCAGGTTAGTTGCAAGGGTGCTGCCAGATGGCGCTGTAGGTCTTGATGATTTCTGACGTCATCAAAACATCTTCGGAGAACGGAAAGCAGACGGCAACGGCGACAAGGCAGAGATTTTTAAATATTTCGATGTTTAAAATACGACATGTCCCTTATATTCGGAAAATTATTTAATTAAATAAAAAATTAAAGAAATTAAGAAAGAAATCAAAAAGAGTTTATTTCTATGTAATTAATAAAAGAAGTATTGTTAGTCGGCCATGGTTAGTTACAAGTAGGAACGTTGCGATACTTTTCTTTACTGGCAGTATCGGCATCGATATCGGGTATTCGATAATATCGTGGTATCGAACAAAAATGTGAGTATCGGTAAATAGTATCGGTAATATTTTTTAAGTTTTAAAAATATTTTTTATGCATATGCCTATTAATGTTTCGTACCACCTTTTCCATCTGCCGAGCTCAATGACACCCACTACTTGATATCACCACAACGCGCCTCTGATATCGTTGTACATTCTACTTTTGCGTATTTACCATCTCCAATGTCAAGTGGATCAAGAGATTTAATTCATGTAGGCTTTGCTACCAAATTAGAAATTAAACATTATATTCTTTGCAAGAATAATAATAAACGACAACTTTTCTTTATAGAATATAAATGATGTTTCTGAATGGTGTGTACAGACTTTCAGAATATATTCCAGGAACCAAAACAAGCAGAAAATGTCATATGAACATGGGGTCGAAGGTGCTTCTTTCTATAATATAATGGTTTGAAGGTGTCCTGTAGTAGAAGAAGAGTTACGACAATTCAAAGAAATGTCTGAAGAAAATTTTATTCTCCTGACATGAGCCCATTGGACTTCTTCTGAAAGGATTTGAAAACGCGTGTTTATTCTGCCCCATTACCAGATGTTGCAATTTCTCGTCAGCGGATCCTGGATGGTTGCGACGTCGTTTGTCATATACCTGGTATTTTCGAACATGTTCGCCAGTCCAGGTGGCGGCGTGCACAGGCTTCCTTGTAATCTAACGGAGACCATTTTGATCATTTACTATAGCAAATATCCCCCCCCCCCCCCGAGGAGGAGGGTATAGCAAAGTAGCGGAAGCCCTGAGGTCATGTACCATATTTTATCTCTTTATCTTCACTTTTAAATCCCCCAAATTTTTTCTCGAAACATACTATTCGAATCAAAAAATGTAAAAGAGCTCTACAATATTACCCTTTCTCACCATTGTGGATCGAAGGACATACTGTATCAAATGACTTACATTACCATATTTCTAAAGAGCAAATGACTACAACCTCCACAACTCCGATCCTACTGGGACAATTTGTCCCAAACTTCATAGTAATCTGCATAACGAATTTCACTCCGGTACCATATAGATCTTTTGGTCCCCGCTAACTTCCACTCCTGTAATTCCGACCCCAGTGGGCGAATGAAAACCAAATGAAATTGTGAAGGAGGATATCCTATGGTAAGCTATGTTCAAAATTTCAACTTTCTACCTGAAAAAATGTAGAAAATATGAAGGGGACAGACGGATGGATAGACGACGGACACTGTGAAACCAATAAATAAATCATCCCACAACATAAAAAATCACACAATTTGCAACACCTATATGCTTTAGTGTTAATTTCGTCTACCCAGGAAACCTTCAAACCAATATAACTCTAGAACGACGCGTTTTCGACTCATCGCTCATATGACATTTTGTGCTTGTTTTTGTTCCGGAACTATCCTGAAAGTCTGTACAAGCCATTTAGAAACACCCTGTATACAGTTCCATATTACTTGAAACTTAAATACATGCAATTGTGCCTGATTTTTAAGAGTATCGAATGATACTCTCTGTATCGATACTTCTTCTCGATAGTATCGGGATGTCGATACTTGGTTCTAAGTTTGATATCGATGCTGAATATCGTATCGAAAAGAGCATCGCAACGTCCCTAGTTACAAGATCACGATACTTGCGAATGTCGCCTTGTCATTTGAGCGTTTTTTACGAGATGGCGCCACGAGTATTTTTGTCATATCAAGTTTGCTATGGGAATTTTGCTTGTTGTCGCATCTCGTTAGAATTAAGGATCTCTGGTCAAAACCCTCGATGAAGCCATCCGTAACCATCATGAGATCCATGACAGAGTATGACTGAAGAATATTCTAAAATCTGATTAATGTATTAAAAAAATTGAAAAGCCCTACAGTGAATGCATATGTACTATAGGATCCGCACTGCATTACTGTAATGAATATATTCTGTTCATTTCCCTCCCTCCCTCTCTCTCTCTCTCTCTCTCTCTCTCTCTCTCTCTCTTTGATCTAAGAGTTGATTATTTAAAAGTAATATCTACACTGTCATATCAACGAATTATGACCAGCACCCCTTCAAGGCACACGCATGGTTTGCCCCAACAACGATTACACATTGAAAAATTTGCATAACAGGCTGAGAAAGCTTTAAAGCTGGTGCATCAAACGGCAGTGCAAGAGCCTCAAGATGGGTAAACGTCCGGATTTAACGGACATCCAAAAAGGGATGATAATAGGCTATGACAGCAAGGGTGGCACCATCTCCGAAACGGGGCGATTTGTGAACTGTTCACGGCCCGCTGTAGTGAAGGTGTACAAAGAGTGGACAGCAGGGACAGAAATCGCGTCCCAACGCCATCACTCCATCACGAGTAAAGGGTCACGAGCCATTGACCAACGGCGTGAGCGGCGCTCTACGACGACTCGTAAAAGGTGACAGGTGAGCCACAGTCCATTAGATTCAACACGTGGTGCCAACAGAAGTGTATCCGACATTACCGTTCAACGCATCCTGCTACGGATGGGCCTGAACAGTCGACGCATGGTTGCTGCACCCATGTTGGCCAGTGGTAATCGTCAACGACGCCTAGACTTTGCACGTGAGCACCGCCATTGGACCACAGACGAGTGGGCTAAAGCAACACCTCCTAGAAAGAAAGCCTCACAACTGAAACGTTATATATTGTTACAGCATCATAATTCACCCGTTGTTGATCGTTTTTCTACCAATAATAAGCCGTAAATTTGGTCGACTTATGATGATGTAACAATGCTTGACTTTTCAGTTTTGAGGCTTTCTTTCAAGGAGGTGTTGGTTAAGGTCTACTTCTCCGACGAATCAAGGTTTTTGCTCCATAAGATTGACGGGCGATGGCGAGTGCGTCCTGAACGCCATGAAAAGAGACTGCAGGAGGCTATTGTGGGCCGGAAACAGGCTAGTGGGGATAGTGTACATGTGGGGGATCTTCTGTTGGAAGCAGTTAGGTCCACTGATTCGTCTAGAGAGCAATTTGAATGCCTGTGGCTATCTGTCAATCGTAGCGGACCAGGTGCACCCGTACATGCTCACGATGTTCGCCCAATGTGATGGTTGTCACAACTAAACCACTGAGCAGAGCAAATTAACTGTTTAGTGTAAAGGAGGGAAAAGGCGGGAGACAAATTTATTTGATTTAAATTTATATTTAATTCCTGAGAGATAGGTGGAGCTGGAGATAGACCAGCTCCTACATATATAATTAAATAATTGAATTTCTCTCCTTGATTAAATATTAGGACTGAAGCCTCTGGCTTCTTAATTAGAATAGCTAATTGATTAATTCGGAATCACAACAGTTCCAATTAATAATAACAACTTTACCCGTCTGGGTATTAATGATCAGGATCTCAATTGAAAGCTTAACGAATAATATATGAGAAGCTTGCGTGGTCGACAAACGGAGACAGTCCTCTACTTGGGGGAATTGATAAATCCGCACCACTTAATCTATCTTCGTAAGGGCCTTGATCGCTTCAGTTTGCTGAGCAAACCCACCGGGACGAAAGTAGGCCTGCGTATAGTAACTGCTAATGGCTACCGTAGACACAGAGCACGGCAACCTATTAGGGTAAAGCTTCTCGTAGGTGGGAGCTATTAGAAAAACAACAGAGCATATTAATGTATATTACATCAACTCGCCAGCTAACACACATATATACATAGTAACAGTTTAAAAGTTCACTACCAAAGGACGCAAAACTGCCTACCGAGCGCGGCAGAACGACTAGGGCCCTGTCGATACTACCTAACGCTAAAGGCACGCTATTGTTGCGAATTGGCTCCTCTCTCTCCCACTTTTGAAGTGGAGAGGCAGATGGTATTGCATCCACGGAGTTAAGATCTAAAAAGATCTTACAGGTGCCATTATGCTACACCCAACATAAAAAACTTAAACACCTCTAACGAGGCAACATGAACTTGGCCCACAGCTTTCGCTGGTCGGAAGCTAACTCCCGACACCGACCCGCTTTGGCCACCTGGGTAGGCACAAATCCACCAGAAAATAAATCCTCTCTCTCCCGCTGTTTGAAGCTGAGGCAGATAGTACAGCCTCAGCGAACGCCAAAAAAGATCTTATTTACAGGCGCTCGGCGCACATGCTACAGCAAATTGAACAGGCAGCCAAACCTGGGTGCGCAAGCTGTCTAAACGCCCTTAAAAGTGACCCACCTTAATCCGACAAGGCTCTTATAAAGATAGTGGAAACAAGAAACTAAATGTTCGGTTATCCAGATCAACTGAGCAAAGCCGCTTCGATGAGGCGAAGAGGCGGCGGAAACGTGACCGACCTAGCCTATTCCATTCAATCAAAAGAAAGGACCGCAAACGATAAGCTGCTCTTTCCCAGACGACTGACGGCGGACACCCAGAACTAAAAACTCTGGCCACCCTTGCTGCCCACAACTGGTGGTTGATAAACACAATTGGAACAGCTAGATCAGTTTTAATGGCCTTGCCGGACGACTCATCAACCAGACAGCGTACTGACTGGTAAGTGAAACTTCTCAGCCCGTAATGCCGCTTAAGCCGGGCCCAAACTACCTGTGTGAGTGGGCACTCAAAAAATATATGAGAAATGGTTTCTACGAAACCACAACTCGGACACACATCCGAATCAACTACCTTCCACACATGAAGGCAATGCAACGAACGAAACCCCTGGTGGAGCAACCTCCATTGATAATCGAATGCTTTATTTTTGTAGGCTAAAAGCTTTAGCACCTTCCACACAGCTGACCAGGGATAATCCGGATGTAGACGGACCACGTCCGTACATAGATCTAAACCTGAATTTTGGAAGAACCAGGACTCTTTCAAGAGCCCCACAGAGTCGAAACTGACTCCCCGCAGTGGCGGAACAAAAAATTCGAAATCAATTTGAAAATTACGATACAGTTTTGGGAAAACACATTGTGTTATCGAAGGCAGAGAATTCAATATCGGGAAACCATTAACTTTGAAAAAAAACCACAAATGGATCATGAAATAATTAGCCCAGATGGGAGGGGGGATCATGAACACCCGAATCAAAGCCGCCATCCTGGCTGCCACGAGACGCTGACGGATATTCGGAAGCCCCAATCCTCCCCTCTCAAACGGGGCAAACAGAAAATCGGCACGTAAGGGGTGGCTATTGCTGTTGAAGCCCATACCCCAGACAAATTCAAATATATTTCGACGCAATAATGCTTGCTTACGAGAAGATGGTAAGGAAAACAAACATTTGGCTGTCAATACAGGAATAATATAAGTTTTGACATAATGAACCCTCACCAGCATGGATGTCTTGAACTTAAGCGCCTTGTCAAGGCGAGACGTACACTTCTCGATCACTGATTTCCAGTGCACCGTATCCAAAAATAAGGAAAATGAAAAGGTATATCCCAACACAGTGATTTGCTCCCCCCAAGAGATCGGGAAAAGTTGAAGAAGATCAGCAGGCCAATGCCCAGTAATGATCTCCTTAGATTTTGCCAAATTAATGGTATTTCCTGTGGAAGCACTGAACAAATCAAAGGATTTTTTGTAAAAGTCCAGAGTGTTAGAATCAGACGCAAATAAAACCACGTCATCAGCATACGCCAAAGTTGCTATATTTATGGACGCCGCCGACCAAGAGTAACCTCTAACTTGAGGGTGGTGGTTCAAAAATTTCAACAAAGGTTCAAGATAGAAAATATATAACACGGGCGACAGGGAGCAGCCCTGTCTAACACCCTTCAAAAGAGTAAAAAGAGGAGAGCACAAACCATTTATCGAAACGAAGGATGTTGCAGACGCATACAGCGAAGCAAGAACCAAAGCAAACCTTCGAAGACGCAAGTGATGAAAAATGTCCAACAAAAAGGCATGATTGACTTTGTCAAAAGCCTTTTCTTGGTCAAAACTAAGAATCGCCAAAAATTGTTCACGCAAACGTGCTTCCTCCATCACACAACGAATCATAAAGAGATTATCTGACATCCTACGCGATGGCACCGCGCAGGACTGCCCCGGATCAAAAAACTCAGGACCAAAATGTTTTAACCTGCCTTGCAGGACACCTGTAAAGATCTTATAATCGGTGTTCAGCAGAGTGATAGGCCTCCACTGAGAAACCTGATCTGGAGATGGACATTTGGGTAGCAGAATAATTTTGCCTACCGTAAAGTCAGGAGTAATGGAAGAAGGGTCTAGAAGAATTGAATTGAACACCTTAACTAGGAAAGGCCCCAACACATTCCACACTTTCGAATAAAAAGCATAAGGGAAGCCGTCCACACCCGGACTGGACTGAGAACGGCCCCCAAAAGACAAGAATGACTTCACTTCAACACTGGCAAAAGGACGAGTAACAATCGTATCGACGTCATCAGAAAAAGGAGGTAAAGCCTCCAACCAAGATTTCGTGGCCTCCAAAGGGAAGACAGGGTCATCAAAAAATGAAGAAAAGTGGACGTGAAAAGCTGACACAATATCCTCATCGGATTCCACCGTCCCACTTTCCACAACCAAACGGCGACAAGTTCTCACTGTCGCTCCTCAGCAAAAACTGCCGAAGACATATGTCGCACACCCGAAAGCCACTTCAGTTTGGCCCTAAGAGCCGCACCAGCAGCCTTCTGGACCAACAGAGCATTCAGTTCATTTTTAACCTGACCTATGTCTGCGGCAAACTCCTCTTTAGGTGTAGAATTTCGGAGTAATCTTAAAATCTCTTCGAGCATAAGAAGTTGACGTTTACGAGTCCTAGCTTCATTAATACCAATCCTCCTGAAAAATTTACGAATCTTAACTTTCAACAAGAGCCACGAATCAAGAGTTTGGGACAAATTGCGGAGTTGTCGTTCCACAAACTGAACAAAAGAATCCATGCGACTCTCGCAGTCCAATAGAGAAACATTTAGGAGCCACTGACCGGATGTAGACGCAGCAGTTCTCACGGCCAGCGGAGGTTGCCAGTCCCACACAATAGCACTATGGTCAGAAAAACTACAAGGGATGATCCTCATAGATCCCGTCGAAACCTCCAACGCATTATCAATTAGAAATAGATCCAAACGAGAAAATATATTTAAACCTTGATGGAATGTAAACCCTGGCACATTGTGGATTGAAGGCAATAAATCAAACAGAGCGTTCTGTTGACAAAGAGCAAAAACAAACCCAGAGGAAAATGTATTATTAACATCCGGCCGACAATTAAAATCACCAGCAAGAATTAAAAAACTAGAAGTAAGCAGACAGGAATCAATCTCCTGAAGAAGTTGCGTTTCTCTATTGGATGAACCGGAGCATATACATTAAGCAGTCGGATAATACTAAGTCTAATGCAATCACTCTGCACTCGGGGTCTTGCGACGTACTCTTGACCTGGATATTGGGGTCGAAGATGGCAGTAACAACCCCTCTCCTGTGAGGCGAGTTGGAATTAGTAAACCATTGGATTTTTGGCCAACGGTTGTGCAGACTATTCAAATTAGACACCACTTGGGAAGGTGCTAACTTGACTTCTTGCAAAAGCAAAATATCAGGCGAGTACAGAGCGATAAAGGTAGCTAGAACCGACTGCTTAAAGCGAGAGCCCAAGGATCTTATGTTCAGTGAGATCACCTTCATACTGATGACGTTTTAGGAGGAGGCTGACCCGAGCCCGACGGAGGGCGGCCACTCAGGGACGAAACTTTGCCATTGGGTGAACGGTCCCTTACGGGGTCGTCCAATCCATCACTGGACGCCTTGACATCTTTTCCAGAATTCGAAAGGGTTTTTTTTCGATCTTGACGGGATGACTTTGATGGACTACGCTTATTCCTGGAGCGACTAGCTCTATGGTCAGCTATCTTAGGGGATTTAGAAGTCACTGTTGGAGGAGCAGTAGAAGCTTTTGGTGATGACGATCGTGACGAAGAAGAAACACTTTGAGGTTCAGTTAAATTCGCTGGAGAAGCCAAAGATGGGAATTCCGTCTCAATGGACAGCTGCGGACCCAAATAAAGACCTGGATCTTCGTCTGAATACGCGGGCTCATCCATCTCAACGTCACCCAATGCAGGTTTGGACACATCAGCATTGGCGAGAACCACAGGAGCATTAGAACGAGAATCTTCTTGAGTTTCTAACTGCTTTGATGAGTCCAATGAAGCAGAGACATCTGGATCGGCCGTTGGTACACGTTCAGGGCATTGATGGTTCCTGCCCACTTAACGAGAGCAAAATTCACATTTTTTCAAAAGAGGGCAATCCCTCTTAACATGCCAGCTTCTGCGGCAGTACCAACAGCATTTTCGCATACCTTTATAGGTGACATAAATTCGCTCGCCGTGCATTATCATGGAGTCTTGAATCTCTCTATGAAGCTTCATGTCCAGGTAAATGTCACCAGATTCCAAGCCTGGCGTATCTGAGTGATGAGGCCGACAAAAATTCCTAACTTCTCCATAATCACGAAAAAAATTCCTTATGTATTTCTCGATAACAGAGGAGAAATCCCTCTAACAGTCACTACTAAGTGAGTAGGATCTGCCACAAAAAACCTAACAGTGGTTTCACCCATCTTAACAAATTCCGCCGCAATCAGGCGCTCAGCTATACCCCTTGACTGGCATAACATCCTGGCCTCTGTCGGAGACAGCTTCTGAAGGCAGATGAACGAGGGATTCTCGGAAGCCAACTTCGGTGCTATGCCGGTCTTCGCATAGATAGCCTTCATTACCTCGCACACTGCGTAGCGCCCATCGAACGTCAGAAGGACCATTCGCTCCATGGTTGATGTCCTTCTTCCGGGTCCAGTCGATTATGGTTAAGGTCGGGCCGTGAACACCCAAGACACGCTTGGGGCCACGCACACCGACAAAAGTCACAAATAAAAAACAGAAAAAGTCACTCACGTGATGAAATATCCAATCCAGTGAAAAGTCCTGTCCACAGTTGAGAAAACACACACGCACAAGTCCAGAAGAAAATCCGCTCCTCTCTCTCCCACTTTTGAAGTGGAGAGGCAGATGGTATGGCCTCCACGGAGTTAAGATCTAAAAAGATCTTACAGGTGCCATTATGCTACACCCAACATAAAAACTTAAACACCTCTAACGAGGCAACATGAACTTGGCCCACAGCTTTCGCTGGTCGGAAGCTAACTCCCGACACCTACCCGCTTTGGCCACGCGGGTAAGCACAAATTAATACTCTGCTTTTGAAGCAGATGGGCAGATGGTATTGCCGTCTACGGAGTTAAGATCTAAAAAGATCTTACAGGTGGCATTATGCTACACCCAACATAAAAACTTGAAAAACACCTCTAACGAGGCAACATGAACTTGGCCCACAGCTTTCGCTGGTCGGAAGCGAACTCCCGACACCTACCCGCTTTGGCCATCCGGGTAGGCACAAATCCACCAGAAAATAAATCCTCTCTCTCCACGAGAGCGAAGAATTTAATTCTAATGAATTGACTTCCTGACTGCAATGGCTGGCTCCGTCTATTTGGGAAGGAACAGCAGGGCTATGAGTGCTTGAAGTAATGAAGTCGCTAGACGAATCCTCTAGAACAACTACACCGTTCACAGATAGACTATCGTAGTCTAAGGGATTGGGTCCGTAAGTCCTTTCAATATTCACTTCATTTATCGGGTCGTTGACCTGCACCATCGAAGATAAGTCAATATTCGCACTAACATTATTGTCCGCAATGATTCCGCTTAGTGCTAATTCTTTAAGCAACGTGGCATCTTTTAACTGCATCACTCGAGGAGAATGGCAATTATGCGTTTTACTCGAATGAAACGTTCGTGTAGAATAGCTCTTATAATTCTTAATGTCTCTTACAAGTCCGATAGCACCAACCGCAGGCGAATTAGAAAATGAAACGTTACGCTTACCGGGATTGTGGAGGCCGTATCTATTCCGTACTGCTCGTCCGTGGTACCGAGGTTTCTCGCCTTGACGACAGTTCTTATTTCGCCTCTCCAATCCTTCCGTTTATTCCCGTCGTAATTTCGCTCCGTTCGCTCCGCATTCCTTGCTGGCGGGTCGCTCGTAACTTCATCCAAATTCGTGGTTGAAACGTGCTTACGGGTTTTCCACGGGTATTTTCCTTTTCGTTGCCTAGAGCCTCCTTCGTTCCATCTCTCTTTCGTTCCTAATTTCTTCTCCCCTTTTCTAAAATCATATTTGTTTTTTCCAATTTCGTTTCTCATCTTTTCCTCCAATGGGGTAGCGAGATGATCTTTCTCCTTCCGACCTCTTCCATTCTCTTCCACAGGGGACGGCTTTTTCTTTAGTTTCTCTTGCTCGCTTCTCTCTACTTCGTCCGTTGTCTCCTCATTGGCTCCTTCCAATGACGACACTACTTGCGAAGACTTCTTCTCTTCTACTGTCACCTCATTCAGCTTCTTTATTTCTCCCCGAAGATGAGGTGACAATGGTGTGTTCCAGCAGGACAATGCACCTTGCCACAAGGCACGTCTCCTAACCTTCGAGGAACACTCTAATTCGCCGGACATCAATTTAATCGAACATCTGTGGGAGCACCTTGTTCGCCATGTACGGCAGCTGGACCCTCCACGTATGACTCTCGAAGTTCTGTGGACTTCAAGCGGAATGGATTGCCATACCATCGGACAAATACCGCGCACTTCTTGCGTCCATGCCACGACGCCTAGCAGCTGTTATAGCGGCGAAGGGTGGCTACTCCCTTTACTAAGCGGGTGGTCATAATAATAATAATAATAATAATAATAATAATAATAATAATAATAAT
>JAHWFO010115002.1:622784-643232 GCA_023313115.1 Rhysida immarginata
TAACAGTTTAGTAGCACGTGCCCTAATGGTGCCCTATGAAACCATTGCAACTTTCAATGCTAAGATATGGCATGTAATACATCAAACGACTCGTAACAACATGTAATGAGTGAATATCATGAGAAAATAATGATAATTGTTATTGGTTTAGTAGCACGTGCCCTAATGGTACCCTATGAAACCATTGGAACTTTCAATGCTAAGATATGGCATGTAATATATCAAACGACTCGTAACAACATGTAATGTGTGAATATCATGAGAAAATAATGATAATTGTTTTTGGTTAAGTAGCAAGTGCCCTAATGGTGCCCTATGAAACCATATGGTACCATTGGAACTTTTAATGCTAAGATATGACATGTAATATATCAAACGACTCATAACAAGGTGCCATGAGTGAATATCACGAGAAAATAATGATAATGGTTATTGGTTTAGTAGCACGTGCCCTAATGGTGCCCTATGGCATGATATGGTACCATTGGAAGTTTCAATTCTAACACATGGCATGTAATATATCAAACGACTCGTAACAACATGTAATGAGTGAATATCATGAGAAAATAATAATTGTTATTGGTTTAGTAGCACGTGCCCTAATGGTGCCATATGAAACCATTGGAACTTTCAATGCTAAGATATGGCATGTAATATATCAAACGACTCGTAACAACATGTAATGAGTGAATATCACGAGAAAATAATGATAATGGTTATTGGTTTAATAGCACGTGCCCTAATGGTGCCCTATGGAACCATATGGTACAATTGGTAATTTCAATGCTAAGATATGGCATGTAATAGATCAAACGACTCGTAATAACGTGCCATGAGTGAATATCACGTGTAAATAATGATAATAGTTATTGGTTTAGTAGCAAGTGCCCTAATGGTACAATACAGAATTTATAGAACTTTTAATGCTAAGATATGGCGTGTAATATATCAACCAACTCCTTACGCGTTATTAGATCTTTTGTTATCCATAGCTTATTTGAATCAAGAGTATAGTACTCTTAGGCTTAATGGTATCTAAAACTCATTACTAATTAATTTAATAGTAGTTAATCGCTTGCTTCAATAAGACTTTAGTAATTTAATATGAAAATCTAATAGATGCTTACACATAACGCTTCAGCAATTGAGGCTCACTTCGTTTAACATTATGTGAGAATTCTTACAAATTAAAGAACTTTTATTTTTTTAAGTGTATGAGGAATAACTTCACTCTCCATTTACCTTTCATTCTTCAAGTTTATTCTTTTAAATTCTCTCTATACGTTAGCCTATTTAAATAGTAATTTACAATTTAGTTTTCATATTTATTTATTTACTCTCAAGTGTTTTAATATGTTGGTTAATTCTATATATCCATGTACGATGCTATAAATAGAAAATGTGCTCCCTTTATCCGCTTTGGCGGTAAAATCATTCTCGTTTAAATTGTAAGTTAATTTTTTTCAAATCTTGTTTATTATCAGACGAAGGGTTAGAAATAAACAACTTCTGTTTGCACTTTTTGTTTTTCCAAAGCTTCAGAATACTATCAGATCACCAATTAGGAGTAGAATTACATATTTTAACAGTCTTATCTTTCAGTCCAGATTCAACAAAAGCTTGCCAGATATTAGTCAACATAAGTTTATATAAATCTTCAACAGAGTATGTGTTAAAAAACACGCTCCAATTTAACTTGGATAAGATGGAACAAAATTTACACCAATCAACGTGCTTGAAGTCATAGATGTATCTTGTAAAATGCGATGAACCAGATCTTCGATGTATAATATTACGTATCTCACATCTAAGAGAATGTGTGTGTTGAATCGTATATCTAGACCAGTATGTCGGGATGAATATCTAATCTAAAATCCTAGCAGTAGAAGGTGTTGTACGTGTAGGTGAGGTAACTATCGGATATAACCACAAAAGTTCACAATGTTTGGTTACAAGTTTACTTTCATATGAGTTAGTACCGAAGTCTATGTTGAAATCTCCAACAATAATGTTCGTGGCACTATACTGAACTAAATGTAGCTCAGATAAGTCTTGAATAGTAATATAAGACGGCCTAAATATAGCCAGAATGTTAAATTTGAGATTGTTATAGATACATTCAGTATAAACGAATTCCAATCCTGACCTTGTTTCATTTGCCAAAATTCGATATCTCTAGTTAGTGTGGATCAAAATAGCAACACCGCCTCCTCTGGACATCCTGTCCTGTCTAATTGTATTATAATTGTCAATTTGAAGAAAATTTTGAGGGTGATGATCAGCTAACCATGTTTCAGTAATGATACAAATGTCAGGTAGTTGACACATTAAGATCATCAATCTTATTGATAACAGATCGAGCATTCAAATAGCATAAAATAAAAGAAGTACGTTTACCATGAGGAAGATGATCAGCATTGACATCTAAGTTAACTAGGCCTCGCATTCAACGTTGTTGTTGAAAAAGCATCAGGTAGTAAGGGTGGATTTTGTCCTAGATAATTTCTTACACTCAGTCCTTTAGGCCAATTAATATTACTCAGAATATCCTCATTTTGTTTAGTGGAAACTCGGAGGAAAAATAGTTTTGATGGTACGCCAGCTTTCGTGGTCCAGTGTCCACATTGTAAAACTTTAATACCACGATCTATTAAAGTTTTTGCTAAATAATGTGGTGTTACAGTATCATCTAAATTTCCTATGCATAAACGAACAGTATCTGGTTTTCATATAGGTAAACCCCAATCTCTATTCGGGTTTAGAGATTTAGAATCTGGAAGTGTCCTGATATTTATAATCACTTGTCAGAGACTGCATAGATGTCGATAAATTATTCCCATGCCTTATGTCTGTACTACATGTTGTAACTGGATCAACATCAGTGTTCACTGATTGATCTGCCAGATTAACAAAGGAGTATTAATGGTTGGTATGAGTTCAAATTTATTACTAGAAAGGTCTATTTTTTCTTGTATTAAATTAAATTCAGTGATATGACAGTGTATAAATAAAACCAGTTGAAATATAGCGTTTTGAAGAGGAAAGAAATGTAAATTGAATTGGACATGACGGCATTCAGTACTATTGTTTTAATTTAGGTAATGTGAAACGAAAAAAAGCCTTACGGAAAAAAGCCTTATTTTTTCTTTGCCAGATTCTATCCATCTTTTGCAAGTCTGATATTTTCATCTGAATCCACCAGGTGTCTCAGTGTGCGTCCGCCATTATAACATGCCCACAGCCATGGATGAATGAAGACCATGCTATAACTCAGTGCCTTGGCTTGGCTCTTCTTTGTATTTGCTTTATAATTTGGCATTTAATTCAGAATGGGTTCCATTTGGGATAATACACTGACTCAACAAATACACTTAGTAAACAGTTATATGACTCTAAGTTCTTATATGCTTTCATTTGTTCATGGTCAACCGCTTTTGATTGGTTGGATTGGTTTGTTGGTATTAACGTCCCTTTCAACTACTATAGTCATATCCGACCGGCGTTATAGGGGTCGCACATTTTGGCTCGCAAGGGTTCCTTACGTGCAGCCGGCAAATGACTACACGGGACCAACGTCTTTACTTCCCTTCCGAAAGAAGTGCGTGATCTCAGGATTTCTCCCTGAAAAATCCTCTTCATCCTCGGCCGGGATCGAACCCGCATACTCAGGCGTCAGAGGCGATCACGCAACCACTGAGCAACCGAGGCCGCTAAACGCTTTTGACTCAATAAAATAATAGTAAATGTCGAAATATGAAACAGGTAGCCACTTGCATCACACTTTCTAAAGAATTAATTTATGTTCATAATCTGAAATGTAATTATTAAAAGGTTTTAAAGTAAGCAAATAAAGACATTTTTACAAATGCTGTCTAATTTTTTTTACCGTCATGCTGCCTATATAATTGCGTTGAAAATAGACCAAAGAATACAATCGCTACTCGACATAAACATGTAACTCACGTTCATCACTTGCCGCTAAATATTAAAATTAGAGCAGGAATGTTTTACACAATATCAGGTTTTTAATTAAAGATGCGATATTATAGGCAGTAATGCTAATATTTATGAGTGGATGAGAGGAATCGGAAGACCCGAGAGCTCAGAACGTAGCTACGCGGTATTTCTACGGAATTTCTACAGTTCTACTGTAGTAGGTCATTACCCATGTGCAGAAGCCTCACTTTGGGAAATATTTGATGGCATTAACCGAAGTTTTGATTACAATAAGCGGCTGATTTTCAAAGTACTTGTATATAAATGTTCCGTTCCTGGCAAAAATGATGACAATAACCGATTGATTACATTAATCGTGATTACAATAAGCGGCGACTGCTGTACTTACTAACTATTAGGGGAAGTCTTGTATTTAGCAGAATATGATAATTAAAATTAAATACATTTTAATATTATTTTTTATGATATGTTATCGATACATAGGCTGCGTGTCTTTTTACAAGGGCCGTGCAATCCACATGACGTTACGATAAGCACATGAACACACCATCCTTTCTTTCCACCTTGGTCATAACGCTGAATGAGTTTCTGCATGTCCCTTCATAGAAGTCTGCCGCTGGTGAGGAAAGTCACGCAGTTTTTACTTCTTCATCGTCGCTGAAACGCAGGCACCTCTTTTTAGATACCGGAACAGGTGGTAGTCACTGGACACGAGGTCCGGATGGTAAAGCGGGTGGGGGTCAAGTTGTTCCCAACCAAAAGATCTGATTAGATCTGAGAAGAGGTGTGTGGCCTTGCATTGTCGTGGAGCAGCGACACAACAGGTCTATTGCATTAGGTCTTTACACATTACTAATATCAGAATGAATGTCTGGTGCTGTCATGTTTCTTGCTGTCAAAAGCGGATAACAAGAGTCGTCGGAAATTTCAGTAATCTTAAACATTTAATGGCAGAGTGCGAAACATAAAAACCGACGCCACGGCTATAAATGGTGCCTGGCTGTTCGCAAGGGATGCTGCGAATTGTGCGACTGTGTTTTACTACGAGCATACGAGATTTTCAAGATATTTACAAACGGACCTTACTTTAAAAACTAGAGGCAAAGCAGGCAGGCTTACAGCCTGTGAAATTTGTGTTTTGAGAATTATAGGTATTCTTGGAAGAAATGGATACATTTAAATAATTGCATTTGAGAATCATTCCATTTTATATTAGTTTCTCCTAACTAATTCATTACCTCTTTTCTGGAACTCAAAGACGTTCATCCATGCACCGAGTTTTTAGTCAGGTCGTCGACAAATGCCCTCAATTCCAACAAAGACTGCCGCGACGATGTCGGGTCTATGCATCGAAGTTTCGTACGGAGCCAGCTGTTCTGTTATTTAAGTCCAATTTGGATTGCATGTAAATGTAATGAAGAGATCTGGTTTCCCGAACTTGACCACCATGGCCATTGCATCCTGATAGTTTTGCTGCAATGCGCGTTTGCTTCCGGTAAGTTATCAATATTAACTTATTGACCTTTCCTGCTTCAATATTAAAGTTATCAGCCTGATTGTGAACGAAATCCATTAAGCCAAGTGGTAACCCTCTACTCTCAAAATCTTCCGATTTTCTTTCACCCAGTGTAGCCGGTCTCCTTCAAATTTTAAAACGCGTCCACAATATACTACTGAGTAAGTTTCCCCGCGTGAAACACCGGATTAAACAGTCCTGGCCTTTCGTACAGTTTGTAGGCGTAGAAGGCTAAAATGCTGACTTTCGTCCCTTCCGTGCTCTTGAATTTCATCTTCCAGACTTCTTCTCCATGAGGAAATAGCCTTTCGGGTAAGTCACTGGATCACAGTTCGGACTCAAAGTCGACATTTGTTGTCAGTTGTTCCCCGTGCTTGGATAGATGCATAAATCTTGCTCAATTTGTGGTTGGTTCTACATCGTCGGCTTCAAACACTCCTGCTACCTCATTGACAATTGGGAAATTATATCTTCTGGGATCGTGCTGTATTATCCACATCTGAACGTTTCCTATGGATCCTATTGCAGCCACAGAGATCCTTCATCATCTTGTACGCTCGTGCTAAGGGGTTGATGTTTCTGATGTTCCTGTGAAATTTATGTTTTGAGGATTAGAGCCGTATACGTTGAAAGTGCGAAGGCAAAAGAAACTCATGCACCGGTATATCAACTTCTGTCGAGTTATAAACAGAAAAGAATTAGTATAACCTCTAAGGCATTGATGATATGACCATTAGATTAGGCTTACTTTAATCTTACTCACAGAACAAAAATACTGTGTAATGTATTCTACATTTGAGCATCATTTCATTTACCTTACAAATATACGTCAATGTTAATTACAAATAGATACATGCATTATCTTATAAAATTCATAGATACATACATTATCTTATAAAATTCCACGGAATACACACAGTTTTAAATATAATTTTTAGAATCATGGAGAATATTTTTCCGTGCTTGAAACACGATCTGAACAGAAATATAAAAGTCTGCTTTGTTTACCCGAGGCATGTAAACAAAGCCGAGTTAACAATTGTTGTCAAGTCCACTTCCGCAGTGGCACGCCATTCCAACACCACCTAGACAGAACAAGATCTCCTAAAAAGAAAGCCTTTGCACTGAAAATTCATACCAAAGCCAACTAGAAAGACAGCCGGGGCACTAAAAAGTCACATGATCAAAGTAGATCTAGCAACAAACAACCTTCATTGTTTCCACCAAACGAAACGACACTGATTGTTGAAATCCAAGATGGAAACAATGAAGATTGGATTGTTGCTAGATCTACTTTGGTCATGTGACTTCTTAGTGCCCCGGCCTGTCTTTCTCGTTGGCTACGATTCATACACTGTTACATCATCGTAAAAAGGCATTGTTATTCGTATTTCTACCAATAATAAGCCCTAAATTATGACTTCTTACGATCATGTAACAATGTAAGAATTTTCAGTGCACAGGCTTTCTTTCTAGGAGGTGTTGTCAGAAGGCCTGATAATGGAAACGTCATGGATTGTTACATCATCACTAGTCGACCATTGTTAATCCTATTTCTACCAATAATAAGCCCTAAATCAGGTCGACTAATGATGATGTAACAATATATTACGTTTCCGTTATCAGGCCTTCTGTCTAGGAGTGTTGGCCAGGCATGTTAATAAAGCAGAGTGAACAATTGTTGTTAGTTCCGCCTCGTGTACCACATAAGACTTTAGAGAAAGAAAGATATCCTTCATTGTTAGATTAGTATATCCAAATGGGAAATACATTGGCTGCAAAAGAAAATACATCACATGGAAGGAGTGGAGCAATTTTAATGAAATTATACAAGAGCATAGTGTGGCATACAACTATGTGATTTAAATTTTAACACGATAGTGCACACGATTCTGGTACAGGGTGTTCCAAAATTTCGTCCACTGGAAGAATGTTTCATCCCTAATTTACATAAAATCATCAATCTGGTATCTATATTTTAACAGACAAGAGTAGTCTCAGCACCTGCCATGCACTGAACACGCAGCCGAACTTCTAGACATCAAATGCCAGAGTTTAACAGAGGTCGGATTGTGGGACTTCGAGAGGCTGGATGGTCTTATTCGCAAATCGCGGCCCACATTGGACGCGTTGCTTCTGTGGTGGCTCGAAGTTGACAGCAGAGTGGTCTACAAAACGTACTCAAACACATCGACCTGGTTCCGGACGCCCATCAATACGGATCCACGCCAAGACCGTCTGCCTGTAAAGAAAACACTGAACATTAGCACAGCATCCACAAATCCACAGAAGACATAAGAGCCACAGTAGCACCAACCGTATCATGAGAGACCATTTGTAACCATTTATTTGCAGTAGGGCTAAAGTCGCGTGTTACTCTAGCCAGACTCCCACTTCCATTAAGATCGTTCTGTGCGGCTGCAGTGGTATCGCGAGAGAGCTGACTGGCGAGCTCAGATTACCATTGACACCGATCCATGGTTAAGATAGTTTTCCATGGCGTAGAGAACGTGAGGATTGAAGACAGGAAGTTGGTGCATTGCATTCTCTGATGAGTTGAAGTTCACCCTCGGGCACAACGATGGACCCATTAGGAAATGGCGTCGCAGAAGTATGCGTAGTCATTCGGCACAGCGTGTAGGATGCCATGAGGTCCGACACCTGGATTTATGTTGTGGGCAGCCATTGTTTAAGACTCCAGAACCTATTTGGTGTTTACGCAGGGAAAAATGACAGCCCACTGATCCTTCAGTTCATGCGATCCTTCAGACCGCTTTTCTGCCATTTATCCAACGCATACCAAATGGAATACTGCAACAGGACAATATTCACCTACATTTTACAGCTATTGTTAGACAGGCTCTATGTGGTACTGAGACCTTACCTTGGCCTGCGAAGTCATCAGAGCTTCCGTCAATAGAGCACATTTGAGACAATCTGGACAGGTATCTTCGCCGGCGCCTGCGATAATCCTTACTGAACTCCGAGCGCAGTTGGAAGAAGAATGGCGGAATGTGTCCCGGGAGACCATACTACAGCTGTTCGACTCAATGCACCATCGAATTGCTGCCTGCCTGAATGCTAGAGAGGGCCACGCCCACTTAATTAACTGTGCCATATTTAGTAAGGATCTACACATGTCCCACTGTGGGTGTCTGATTTGTAGATTAAAACTTATTTACAATGTATTTTCATGAAAAAATAGATTTTATAAAGTTACCATGGCTCATGCAGGATAATATGTCACTTACCTGTACATTGAACACATCCAACTTATTTGAGAATGATAATGCACTTTCATTCGGCAGTGAGATACTATTGCTGCAATGTGGCTCTCATTAGTTGATTTTATAAATTGCACCTCATTGTTACATTTAAACACCATATTGAATAAAGAGCGATTATCGCAAATAGTTTCATCCTCCGTAACGATTGGTCCAGTTTTGATTTTTTTTCAAATTTATGCTTGATATTAAGTGTACTATATGCACATACACCGATGAGTCAATACATTATGACCATCTGTTTAACACAACCTAGGACCACTTTCTCCCGCAAAACCGTGGACACGCGGTGAGGCATCGACTCGACAAAATGCTGGTATAGTGTCACGTGGATTTAGCAGAGTGAGGACAAGAGGGAACGTGTAAATAAATATATTTTATTGCCTTATAAAATACTTTTATAATTAAAGTCGTCAACAAATTTATTGAATAAAGTTTTTGGCAGTGGAAATATTTGGTAAAAGGTTCTTGAGTAACTAATTTTTGATACTCTTAGAATATGTCAATAACTGGAATGAGATAAGTCCAGGTAATTCCGACGTCATCCGTTGCCAATCCCTCGTTGCAGACGCTATTCGATGCACGATCGTCGTAGGTGAGAGTTTCCGCTGAAACACCGGCGATATGATCCCCCAACTCCAATCGTAGAAAAGGGCTCACTAATCTTGAAATGCTGACACAAGAAGAACGACTTGGTATGACTCACCGTATCGATATGTCGTCGCTTCTATACACTGCTACACCAACACCACAACTCGCTGCTGATTTAAGAAACATACAAAAGTGCGCCTCAACCTTTTGATAGGGCACTGTTGCACACTCTATAATACAAACACATGAAGACGCACCCTCTCACCAAACGTAACACACTTAGCGCACTAATTCTTTCACAGTAGCACTGAAACGTCGCACTATATACAATTTCACCATTCGTGATTAAATATAGCTATACAATATATCCTAATGCACAGAACCACCACTCACTGAAGCTATTGGACACACATGACGAACACACGAAGCTACGCAGAAGATTTGGCTTCTCATACACTACGCTGACGCTTTCGCCATCCGTCGAACACCGTGTCGCTTCCACGCTTAGAGGATAAAATAGAATCAGTATCTCAGACAGATAACTGCCGTATCGTTCACATAGACCACGACGATACGGGCTAATTTTAACTTATGTCCTTCTTATGCTGCGTCGAAGCTCTCTGCCTTAACGAGTGCACTGTCTTTGCTTAGATCACGAATTTCGCTTTCCGTGATTTAACGTCGTCTACTACCACGGCAATGGATAACAAAGGTTCCAGTTCATATTTATTTGTGAGGTAGTGACATTGAGCGCTTAGAGATTAACTCCCCTGTTCCTCTTATGATAAATTGGCACAAAGAGAAAGGGAACACTCCTAGAGCCTCGTCACCCTCAGCCCAGTCAATGGATTCGTATTGGAAGAATACATGAAACAGTTCCGTGCGAGCAGAAATTTTAAAGTGAATTAGAGTTAGGCTATCCGTGGCCCGCGTACAAAACCAGTACGTTAACGAATATAAATGCAATGGCCTACCGTAATTCCGGGAAAGTCTCTGCAAAAATATATCCTCCTTCACATTCGATGGGCTTTGTTCATTTTGCAGCGTCGTGCATTCGGAGGTGGCGGTTGGCTCGTTCGCGTGCCTCTCGCTGTCTCCCGTCGAATTTTCACCACTGGAATAGAGGAATATTTGTTCCACGGCGTGTGCGATTATGTCCTCGAGTTCGACGTCCCAACACTCCTTGGTCGAACGCTCGAACTGTTCTCTCCGACTGTTCTCTCCGACTCGCTGTGACTCCTCCGTTGCTCTGGAACGTACTCGACTCCGAGAATCTGTTACCGTTCCTACGATAAAAGCCTTTACACGCTGGCTCGAGGCGGAATAAATCCCTTATTCCGTTTCCCAATGGTTGACATTGCTCGCTGTTGAGTCGCACGTCCATCCTCGCTCGCTGCCATGATTTCTCCTTCTTCCTTCTCCTCCGCCCGTGATCACAAGACCTTTTTGGGATGACACTCTTTACGTCACTCTCGTCACTCGCGTCGTCAGCTTCTTTCTTAGGGAAAGGTTTTATCCAGTTTCCCTATTCTTTCCTCCTCGATCGTCGCTCATGCCGATGAAATCCACGTGACATAAAGTCTGTCTCAGTATGTACAGGAAAACAGCTGCAAGGCAGTATGGGAAAACCACGTAGCCAATAAAAAAGATTAATGTAAGTACTTATTATTGATAGAAATACGATTAACAATGCATTTTTATGATGATGTATGATGATGATGATGTAATAATGGTATAAATGATGTATGAATTTTCAGTGCACAGGCTTTCTTTGTAGGAGGTGTTGAGCCAACGAGAAAGAAAGGCCCTGGCGCGGAAAAGTCACCTGACCATAGTAGTCCGGCCAACAATCCAACCTTCATTGTTTCCTACAAATGAAAAAATTATTGATTGTTTAAATCCAAGATGGAAACAACGAATATTACATTGTTACTCGGACTAGTATGATCCGGAGCAACGCCTCCTATAAAGAAAGCCTCGGCACTGAAACGTCATACATTGTTACATCATCATAAGTCTACCAAATTTAGGGCTTATTATTGGTAGAAATACGAATAACAAAGCCTAATCTGTGATGATGTAACAATGTATTGCGTTTCTTCGCAGAGGCCTTCTCTCTCGGTGGTTTCCGTATGTTTGTCCGGTTTAAAATGCAACTTGGAAGTTATAAAGTTGAAATTTAACACACAACTATGTAATACTACCATAATTGCTGGAAAAAATCTAAAACTGGAGATACGTCTCTTAAAACCGTAAAAATTAACAATCTTTATACCTACAGGGTGATTCAGAATTCATTGTACAAACTTCTAGGGGAGGTAGTATGGGTGATTCTACGCAAAAAAATTGATATGAACATAACTGAGATATGAACAGAAATAAAAATGCCGCTATCAAGATCAACAAGTTAATAATTCGGATACTAAAACATCTAGGAGGATGAAATTTGTGGAAATAATAATCTATAGATATAAAAGGCAATGTAAGTATGTTTGTCCGGTTTTAAAAGGCAACTTAGAAGTAAGCTATAAAGTCACAATTTAACACACAGGCGTCTAATATTATCACAATGATGGAAAAATCTAAAACTGGAGATAAGTCTCTTAAAAACAGAAATTAATAATTTTATACCTATATGTATGAAATAGACTTGGTTTTATATTTGTTTCCGTGCATCTGTGATCAATCAGCCCGTGGTGTTTGCGAACAATCGGCTGAGTGAACAATGGTTGATGAAATTAATACATGCCGCGTAGCAACACCTCCTAGAAAGAAAGCCTCACAACTGAAAAGTCATACATTGTTACATCATCATAAGTCGACCAAATTTAAATCTTATCATTGGTAGAAATGCGGTTAACAATGGTCGAAATATGATGATGTAACAATGTATGACGTTTCAGTTGTTTGGCTTTCTTTCTAGGAGGTGTTGCGCGTAGCCGACGAAAAAGACAGGCCGGCACTAAAAAGTCACATGACCAAAGTAGATCTAGCAACAATCCAATCTTCATTGCTTCCAACAAACGAGAAAACACTGATTGTTGAAATCCAAGATGGAAACAATCAGTGTTTTTTCGTTTGTTGGAAACAATGAAGATTGGATTGTTTGCTGGACCTACTTTGGTCAGGTGAATTTTTAGTGCCCCGGCCTGTCTTTTTAGTTGGCTTTGTCAACACCACCTCTACTCAAAGCCTGAGCGCGAAAATTTCATACATTGTTACATCATCATACCTAGTCATAATTTAGAGCTTATTATTGGTATGAATGCGATTAAAGATGACTACTTATAACGTCTCCGCGCTCAGGCTTTCTCTTTAGGTGGTGTTGGCTTTGTACATCCAACACCTCCTTGAAAGAAAGCCTCACAACTGAAAAGTCATGCATTGTTACGTCATCATAAGTCGACCAAGTTTAGGGCTTATGATTGGTAGAAATATGATCAACAATGCTCGAATTATGATGATATAACAATATATGACGTTTCAGTTGTGAGGCTTTCTTTCTGGGAGGTGTTGGTACATGCCACAGCCGACGAAAAAGACACGCCCTGGCCAATACCACCTAAAGAGAAAGCCTGCTCACGGAAAAATCATACATTGTTACATCACCTATGGTAAAGCGTAGCCCACGTGAAAGACAGGCCCTGGCCAACACCACATAGACAGAAGGCCTGCGCACAGAAACGTCATGTATTGTTACATTACACTAAAGCGGCTATTGTTAATCGTATTTCTACCAATAATATGCTTTAAATTTGACCGTTTGATGATGATGTAACAATGTATACAGTTTCTGTGCGCAGGCCTTCTGTCTAGGTGATGTTGCCCTGGCGCGGAAAAGTCACCTGACCAACTTAGTCCGAGTAACAATATGACCTTCATTGTTTCCAACAAACGAAAAATTGCTGATTATTAAAATCCAAGATGGAAACAATGAAGGTTACATTGTTATTCGGACTAAGATGATCAGGTGACTTTTCCGCGCCAGGGCGTGACCACCGAGAGAGAAGGCCTCCGCAATTAAACTGAATACATTGTTACATCATCATAGATAGTGCAAATTCGGGGCTTATTATTGGTAGAAATACGAATAACAATGCACTATCTATGTGATGCAACAATGTGTTCAGTTTCATTGCGGAGGTCTTCTCTCTCGGTGATCACGGCCAGGGCCTGTCCTTCTCGTGGGCTACGCGGTAGAGACAATTTCGGGCTTATTATTGGTAGGAATATGATTAACAATACCCTACTTAAGGTGATGTAACAATACATGACGTTTTAGCGCTCAGGCTTTGAGTGTTTCCCTGGCACTGAAAAGTCACATGACCATCATGACCATCTTAGTCCAAGCAACAATGTAATATTCATTGTTTCCATTTTGGAATTTACCATGGTCTTTTAATCCTCTGGTCTGTGCACTCGCGCGAATTCCGTTGTTGGAGTCAACAATTGGATTGCTGTTTTTACTGAAGAGTCGATTTTTGCACCCTCTGTTGCTTGAATTTGGCTACAACCCAAAGTTAATAATGTATTTTAACGACCGTACAACCTAACAAAACTGTCAGCTAATGTTAATATTTATTGCTGAACACGTAATGCATTGTAAAGCTTAAAATACATTGTCGTGTTTGGGCTGTAGCCAAAGTTATGCAATAGAGGGGGCAAAAATCGACTCTTCAGTAAATACAAAAATTCAATTGTTAACCTCCAACAATGGCATTTGCGCGAGTGCACAGACCAGAGGATTAAAAGACCATGATTTTACCAATCAGTATTTTTTCGTTTGTTAGAAACATGAAGGTTACATTTGTAAGAAGATGAGGTGACTTTTCCGTGCAGGGCCCGTCTTTTTCGTCAGGAACGATGCTTTGCCTTATTGATTCACGTTTTAAGGGGGATAGTTATAAAAAGTAATAAATAAATAAATAAATAAATAATCATTATTATTTCTTTTTTATTAAAATATTTGGAGAGAAGTAAGAAATTATTCTAAAACATATAAGAGAATACAACTTTTAGGCGTCCAGCTGCTCAAACGTTTGCTGAAAATGTGTAGGTACTTTTCCTCATGAGCTAATAACTGGGGAAAATTTATTTTTCATATGGCTTTTGCAATTTAGTAAATTGCTTTAGAGAAGTTATAGATAATGTTTATCTAAACATATTAGAAAATTCTAAAGATCGCAGCTGATTGTGTGAGACGCCAATCCTTGCTGCTAAAACTGATACAATCAATATAAAAAACCACATCCAGGACATGATTCCATGCTCTATGACTGAATACCACTCTATTGAAACGGTTACATGTTGATGAGAGATGTTGATGAGGCTGTAAACAGAGTTCCTTAACTCTCTCAATCCATCTATTAAATATTTTTTAATATAGACGGAAATGAATCAATACTCATAGCCTTTCTTTGATATTTTAAAATGTTAAGGATGCAATGTCGAATTTTCCTGGGTGAACCCAATTGGACCCAAAATTGCAGTGCGATCATTTAAAAGAATTTTTTTCGTTTTTTCAAAGTGAATATATACTTTATTAAGGCTTTTTCGTTTATATCAGGTTGTTGCAAAAGTTTTTTCCGGATTTTTATTCCAACACATGAGGTTTATTTAATGAATGACAGATTCAGCTCATGCAGATGCCGGGCAATGGTTGAAAAGTGAACCTTGAACTGTTGTGCGAGTTCCCTCATTGTTACATTGTGATCTTCATCAATTGCTTGGCGTAGATCACCATCTGAAATCATGATTGGCCGACCAGAGGAGGTGCATCTTGAAGAGTGCTATCTCCGCGTCTGAACCGCCGATACCATTCTTCTAATGTACAGGGTGATTATAATTAAAGTTTAAGTTTCAAAACGCTATAAAAAAGAACCACTTATAAGGGAACCCCACATAGCCGTACCGCTTTAACAATGGGGTCTCTTATTTTGCAAGCATCTATAGTAGCTTCAGATGAGTAACATATTTCAATTTGGTGGAAATCTGTGACATACATGTTCGAGGGATTCCCTTGTTAGTAGAATGACGTCCAATTGGAACGGAATGTTATTGAAGAAGGGGGAAAGCTTATGGCATAAGAAAAAAAAGTAGGTCCAAATTTTAGCAACAGATGGCGCTGTAAACGTCAGAATATGTAAATGAAAATACATGTCATGCGCACGACTCATTTCATTTGTTATAAAAACGCCGGGTACACCGCTTTTCCTCATTTCGCGTCCGAGAAGTTCGCCATGGGTGTCTCATTGAAGGACCGCGCTTTGCTTGTAAAGCTTTTTTACAAGAACAATGATTCCGCACCAGTAGCTCTGCAGAAGTTCAGAACACTCAAGGATATGAAAAAAGGCGTTGGTCCGATGACTGCCGTAGGTCTGGAGAAAATGATTCAGAAATTCGAAAATACAGGTTTGTTTTACGATTCATTTGTCATTTGCAGTCGAAATTCTGACGCTTACAGCGCCATCTGTTGCTAAAATTTGGACCTACTTTTTTTTCTTATTCCATAAGCTTTCCCCCTTCTTCAATAACATTCCGTTCCAATTGGACGTCATTCTACTAAGTGGTTCTTTTTTATAGCGTTTTAATTATAATCACCCTGTACGTAAACTAACAGTGCCATCACCTAAACGTTGGCAAATGTTTCGGTGACATTGCGCAGCACTGATCTTTCCAGAATACTCGTAGAAGATTATTGCTCGAATATACTCGCATGAAAGGTCCAATTCAGACCGTTGATGGCATAGTCAGAAAATTGATTCTTGGATGTAATATAGCAAAGATATTCAGGAATCGAATGCAATAAACATATGAAAACATATGAACACCCCCTCGGAAAATGAGCCCTTCTTGGGCACGGGTTCTAGAACCGGAAGAAACTTTTGCAACAACCTGATATTCAAATTCAGATATTGCAAAATTTCATCAAACAAACAGCCCGAGCAACATCGGGCAAATCAGTTAGTAGTGTGCATACTTTTAAAATTTGATCGAATTCCAATGAGTAGTTTCCGAGTTATGCATTCAACATCGTAACACTTGGTGCTCAGTACTCATATTTGATCACGGGTTATGATGTTGACTATAACGCGGAAACTACTCGTTAGAATTCGATCAAATTTTAACGGTATACACAGTTTTATGTACCTAATTATTCCCCCAAATGTCATTATCCTAGGCGTTAGAGAACCTGGATTATTAACTTGTTGATCTTGGTGGTAGTATTTTTATTTATGTTCATGTCTCAGTTATCGTTCAAATTCGGACCACGTTCATATCAACATGTTTGGTTAGACTCACCCATACTACCTCCCCTAGAAGTTTGTAAAATGAATTCAGAATCAGCCTGTATATGAAATAGACTTGGTTAATGTCTGTTTGATTGCGTATGTGAACAATCAGCCCGTGGTGTTTGCGTCAACAATCGGCTGGTCGTGTTTATATGTTGCGTCAACAATGTTTGATGAAATTATTACATGCCGCAGCCGACGAAAAAAAACAGGCCCGGCACTGAAAAATCACCTGACCATCTTAGTCCAAGCAACAATGAAATCTTCCATCTTGGATTTTAGCAATCAGTATTTTTTCGTTTGTTAGAAACAATGAAAATTACATTCAAATAATTAAATATAGACGTGAGATAACCCAACCATAGCCTAATAATGAGAAGTCTGTCCAGTCTCGTTTTCAAACGTTGTCTAAGTTCCCTAGCAGCAGAAAAACTCTACTGCGAAATCCATTGTTTACTACTGCAATCATAACAGAGACAAAATGTCGTTTATTAAATTGCAGAAATTTTTATGAAGAAATTTAATTTCCAAGTCCTTTACACTAAACGTTTTTCTATTTTTTTCTTTTCCAAAAGAAAAAAACAACAAAAAAACCCCCAAGTAAATAAAACAACCGTGAGCTATATGAATTAAGGTTGTTATAACGTTTGGTTTGGTTTGGTTTGTTTGGTATTAACGTCCTTTTCAACTGCCATGGTCATTTCAGGACGGCGTTATAGGGGCCGCAAATTTTGCCTCGCAAGGGTTCTTTAACGTGCAGCCGGCAAACGACTACACGGGACCAACGGCTTTACTTCCCTTCCGAAGGAAGTGTGTGATCTCAGGATTTTCCCCCTGAAAAAATCCTCGTCGTCCTCGGCCGGGGTCGAACCCGCGTCCTTGGGCATCAGAGGCGACCACGCAACCCCTGAGCCACCGAGGCCGATGGTTGTTATAACGCAACTCTTATTCAAAATAGTTTGAAATAAAATGGATTTTGCCATATTAGAAAATTTGATGAATGGTTTTCATTGGATTACCTAAATTAGATGAAATAAAATCTTTTTTAAAAAATTATAAGACCTCTAAAGTTTTTTTTATTCTTGCTGTTTGCTGCTGTTATGAATAGAAAATTGCAGACATACCTTTTTTTTGGCAGTCAGATAAAATGCGATGAAGAAAATCGTAAAAAGCTTTTGATAACGACCTGTCATTAACAAAATTCAATAGCAAAACATTACCTAAATAGATCCAGAAAAGAGAAAGAGTTTACTGAACGCTTGGCGCACTGCTGTTGTTATAATTGTTTTATGACGTCGATCTGGCAACAGCTACAACAATATAACCGACCCGGAGTGAACAGACTTCGTATTATTAGGCTATGACCCAACACCTCCTAGAGAGAAGGCCTGCGACCAAAACGTTTATACATTGTTACATCATCATCAAGCAGCTATTGTTAATCGTGTTTCTACCAATAATAAGCCCTAAATTGGCCGCTTGATGATGATGTAACAATGTGTACACCTTTTGTCCGCAGGCCTTCTCTCTAGGAGGTGATGGATAACCTCCGAACATGATGTGTAATAATTTTTCTATCGAAAAATGGAAGGAAAAATTCTGCGACCTGGGTTCGAACCAGGAACCTTGGCTATCATGACTTGGTTATCTTTAAGACACCTTGTGATAGCTTGGCTGTCCGGGTGTCTGCGATAGCCTAACTGGTAGAGGCGTCGGCCGAAGTTCCTGGTTCGAACCCAGGTCGCAGAATTTTTCCTTTCATTTTTCGATAGAAAGATTACATTGTTGTTTCGACTAAGATGATCAGGTGACTTTTCACTGCAAGGGCCTGTCGTTTTCGTAGTTCATGGCTTTAAATTAACCAGCTTTTGTTGAATCGTTTTCTAACAATGAAATTAATATTCTAAGCCTTCAGAACAATAATTAACCAGTCACTTACATTATTCATACATTATTATTAAATTCACGTGTTACATTTTAACCCTTTATCGATAATGTTGCCACCTGGCAGCATCAACATTTGCCATCAATCATGACATTTGTATGGTACTCTCAGTACTCTGTATGGTGCCATCAGTTATAACATTTGTATGAAATAAAGCAGTTTATTTTTTTAATGACATAAATTGGTTCATAAATAGTTTTTTTGTCATAATGGCAACAATACATTAAAAATAATTATATGTAATAAAAATTATTTTTATGATAATTGTAATCCTCTTTATTATTATTTTTTTTATCTAGTTTTAAATCTTTGATTTCTGAGTTTTTAATTTTGTAACTATGTGTACGTCTTTATTTTTGATTTTTTTTTCGTTTTATTTTTATTTATTTCTTGCTAATGTGATTTTCATTAACCCCGTTTTTGGGCAGTTTGCCTGTAGGGGACAACATGGGGCTTTCCCCTCCGGATTATCTGGTCGGGTATTCCCTCACTGTTGTTACAAATATTATTATTATTATTATTATTATTATTATTATTATTATTATTATTATCCTGACATGATTAGTAATAATAAGCAACGGTCAAAAATTTTTTCCATGAATTTTTTTATGGGGTAACGATAAAGGGTTAAGGGGGATAATGTTATAAAAAGTAATAAATAAATAAATAAATAAATAAATAAATAAATAAATAAAAATTATTATTATTTCTTTTTTTATTAAAATCTTTGGAGAGATGTAAGAAATTATTCTAAAACAAATAAGAGAATACAACTTCTAGGGAATGCAGCTGCTCAAGCTTTTGCTGAAAAGGTTAAGTTACTTTCCTTAATAAGCTAATAACGGGGAAAATATTTATTCCTTCATCTGGTTTTTGTAAATGTAGTAATTTACTTTAGAGAAGTTATAGATAATGTTTATCTAAACAATTTACAAATTATAAAGATCTCAACTGATTGTGTGAGAGAGCAATCTTTGCTGCTAAAACTGATACTGTCAATACAACCACATTCAGCATGTGATTCGACGCTCTGTGACTGAATACAACTCTATTGAAACGGTTACATGTTGATGAGGGATGCTGATGACGCTGTAAACAGAGTTCCTCAACTCTCTCAATCCATCTATGAAGTATTTTTAATATAGACAGAAATAATTTAAGGATGTAATACTGCCTTTCTTGGTATTCTAAAATGTTAAGGATCCAATGTCGAATTTTACTGGCGAACCCAACTGGACACAAAATTCCACTGCGAGCACTTTAAAGAAATCTTTTCGTTTTTCCAAAGTGAATATATACTTTATTAAGGGTTTTTCATTTATATTCAAATTCAGATATTGCGAAATTTCATCAAACAAACAGCCCGAGCAATGCTGGGCATATCAGCTGGTTTACAAAATCGTCCCCAATTTCAAACCAACTCTGTGTAATTGCAATTTTTAGCTCTCCTTTGTTGGTAGGTTTTTTTTCATTGACCAATTTTTTTCAACTTTCACCAAATAGTTTCTATCGGGTGGAGATCAGAACTTTGTGCTGGCAATGTTATGATTTTGAAGATATTTCTTAATTTTTGCTGATTTGTGATAAAATGTATTGTCGTTTTGAAAAATTACATTTTCATCACCAAACTGTAATTCTATTGTAGGAATTAAGAAATAGTCTAATATTTCTTCATACGCGTTAACATTAATTTTTCCATTAATTGATGCTATTTTTCCTGTTCCTTTGGATGAGATACATCCACAAATCATTACACAGGATGGAAATTTAATTGAAACTCTTAAACACTCTTTGTTAAACTTCGCCTCCAAACAAATACAGGGTCTTTATAATTAAAGTTCCATTTTGACATGGCCATAAAAA
>JAHWFO010115002.1:643632-665561 GCA_023313115.1 Rhysida immarginata
AGTTTTTTTATGGCCATGTCAAAATGGAACTTTAATTATAAAGACCCCGTATACTAGCGTCATCTCCTCCTCCAATGTTGATACGGCTTTCATCAGAGAATATTACTTTGTTCCAATCATCAATTTCTATGCTGTGAAGCCCGCTGTAGACGAATTTTCCTGTGATGCTTTGTCAGCATTGGCAGTTTTTTGGATTTGTAGAATTTAAAAGCCATTTCATTTAATCTGTTTCTTATATTTCTATCCCTAACATTAGTATGGCACTTTTACCACTTCATGTTTATTTCCTTGGATGAACATTTTCTTTTTTCTTAGTGATTGATCTTACCTCTTGGTTGTTGCTCATTTTTTACCCCTACCAGGAAGATTTTCTGTGGTTTTCTATTTTTCCCATGGTGAATTTACTGTTCATAAGGCATATTTATTTAAAGGTTGCATTCTGAACTATATTGCTGACTTTATTATTAAATAAAAGAAAGGTCCAGGAATAGCAATATTGGTAGCGTCTTTATTGTTCAACGCGTTTCGAGATCATCTCATCATCAGGAACTATGAACGACTACAGAGTTACAATGGACAATCGATAATAGAACAATCTACAATCGAACAGTGAAGTGTGCATTTCTTTAGATGGGACGAAAGCAGCGCTTTCACAAGCTCATCGTACCAAAATAAATTCCAAATGAAATACACTGAGGTAGTCAAGAAGCCTAACCAACCCAAGCGGTCTTCCATATTATACAAAAAAGAAAATAAGATTGACAATTGTCAGAAACAAAATACAAACTAAAAGAAAATACTAGGTGAAAGAAGATTTTCACATCTTCTAGTAGTCCGCGAAAGAGACGTTGCTGATGTCTTCAAAGTTGATGTCAAGAATGTGCCTTGGTCTTTTGATACTTCATATGCCACTTCATATCCATTTGAATTCTTCAGTATTCCGGTCACTAGGTCATTGTCATGAATCTTCATCTGCTGCACCATAATCAAAAGGAGGTCCTGTATAAACTTTCCGATGTGGACCATGTTTAAATCTGAGTGGATGGATTGGCTTTTCACAATCCTTCTGTCAAGCTGGGCAATGTTCCTCAAGGTAACATTCTGGAATGACTGCAGCTCACTCCATCTGCTTCTACAGATAGTCGCCCACGCAGGCATGCCATAGCGGAGTATGGTCCGAATAATCGACTTGTAAAGAAGTAGCTTGTTGTCGATGCTGAGGGTGCTGTTCCAGCCCAGGAGAGCTATGAGACTGTATTTAGCCCTCTTCGCTTTGTTCAGAGCGTAGGTCACGTGACGATTCCACGAGAGTCTTGAGTCGATGATAACACCAAGATATTTGTAGTTGTCTACGCAGTCCAGTTTCTTATTGAATAGAGCAAGAGAATCTGGGGGACGCTTGAACTTTCTGTTCAAGTACATAGCCTTGCACTTTCTGACATTAAGGTTCAGCTTCCAGCAGTTAAACCAGTCTTCGAACATCATCAAGGCGTGCTGTAGACGAGTGATAACGTGAGCCGGCTTGTGTGTCCATGTCATAATGGCAGTATCGTCAGTATAGAAATATCTATTACACAAAATAGTTAAATAGCACGGGCCCGAGGACAGAACCTTGAGGGACACCGGCCTTTACAATACGGGGCGTGGATAGATTTTCACCAACTTTAGCTTGGTAGGACCTGTCGTTGAGAAAGGATTTCACCATCAAAATCAAATCGGGAGGGAGCCCGTCTCTAATCATCTTGTAGACAAGGCCCCTATGCCACACTTGGTCAAAAGCTTTACTGACATCGAGGAATACCACTCCGCAGTACCTGGAAAGGTCTTCTACGAGCCTCCATATCTGCATCTGACAAGAGTGGGCGGCATGAAAGCCAAACTGATTTTTCCGAAGTAGATCATTCTTGGAATCTGACAGTGTTCTTGGAATCTGACGAGGATCGTTTTCTCTAAAACTTTAGACATTGAGGGGAGCAGACTATTAGGACGGTAGCTCGAGGGAATTGCTGGGTTTTGCCCCTGCTTAGGGATACTCAAAACAATAGATTGTTTCCAAGATGCAGGGAAGTAAGAAAATTTCCAGCAGTCGCTAATAATATTGGTGAGATAGTCAATAAAGTTCTTTAGGAGATTAATAAGGACGTTATTGCTCACCTAGTCTCTTCCTGGAGCCTTCTTCTTTTTCAGCTTGCTTATGATGGTGGCGATCTCTCCGGCCTCGATGTCGTTCTTCGTTAAATGCTGCGGGACTTCATCAAAGTTGACAAGACGCTGAGACATGATTTGGCTCTCGGGATTGTTGTTGATAGGAGTAACAAATTGCATTTCTAGTGAATCTGCAATGACTTGGGCCTTGTCCTGATCTGTTTGCACATAGTCACCTTGTGGTGTACGGAGTGGAGGAAGCGTATTATTCTTCTTCTTCTGTAAAGCTCTGACCATACTCCAAATGGAATTGTCGCGAGCCGACAAGCTTTTGAGTTTGTCATTCCATCTAGCGTCGCGAAGCTCTTTTATCTCCTCTTGGACTCCTCGCGCTAGCCTGTTGTACTTGGTTTTGGGCCAAGGTTCACGATAGCGTTGCCATAGTCTACGGATCCTGTTTCTTTCAGCAATTAGGCGTCGGATTCCAGGAGTGAGTTGGATTCGATGAGTAGGTTTATTCTCTGATGGATAGTTACTAGTTTCTATGACACTGTTAATACATCTGGTGATGTCTTCAACACGTTGATCGATGTCCTCCGTACAGTACGCAACGTCGGGATGGCAGCCATATTCCTTAAGAATATCTTTGTAGTGCTTCCAGTCTTGATGATGTGTGAGTTCCTCTCGGAAATTTATGTCAACATTGTCAAAGTTCAACGCCACAGGCTTGTGGTCAGAAGAAAGGTCATCAATTGTGAAGATATTGTATGGTTTGAAGAAACCCTTCAAGAGCGAGATGTCCAAAACGTCACTAGTAGGGGAGTGGTCGCAGTAGTAGGTGTCCTCCACAGGTCCAGCAGCGATGATGTCATCTTTTTCTTGTATATACCTATAGAGAATCATGCCGTTGTAGTTCTGCGTTCTGGAGTTCCAGCTTTGGTGTTTGGCATTTAGATCACCAGCCACGACGACTGGAGTGTCACCACTGAAGAGTTCATCAAGCTCGCTAACGTCAAGATAATGTTTAGGTGAATTATAGAGCGCCACGAACTTCACTTCACCACAGGAGACCTCATTGATAATGATGGAGGCCGATTCCATGCCTGAATAAGACTTGAGACTAATTCTTGGTGTTGAATTCCCTTCTTAATGATGATCGCAGCGCCCCCAGAAGCACATCTTGCAGCATTTGAAGCCATACGATCCGTACGGTACACACAATAGTCAGGTAGCTTGAAGTCTTGGCTTGGTTAGAGGTGCGTTTCACAGAGGAAAGCAACGTCGATTTCTTGCTTTATCAAAAAATTGTGAAACTCGATACGCTTTCGGGGAATCCCCCTAGCGTTCCATATCATGCACCGAAGTTCACCTTTGTTGATTACTATATAATGTTTTGCATAGTATAATTAGTTGGTCGTAAGGAGCCCACTCAACTGTAGGTAAGTTTTGCCTAGATTAGAAAGCAGATGAAAGATACGTCCTAATTGCTTATACATACCCGGTAGGTCGTTGATATTGAGGCCTTTATCCTCCGGTTTTATCCTCACTTTGAAAACTAGGCATCCTTTGAACCTTGGGGTATTTTGGACATTTCGTGTAGCGTACAATGGCTACAACACCCGGTATATATAGGAGGGGTTCACCAGTAAGAGAGAAGCAAACAACTCTAATTGGTGGACTTACAGTCAATAGGGTAAAAAATATTTACAGAAAAAATATATATGAATACATGGCTGGATACACAATCGTATTAAAAATTAAACATTAAAAAAGCAACATATGTATAAGAGCCAAATTGGAAAAAAGAGCAAGCTGGATAAAAGAGCAAGACTGGATAAGAACCAAAGCGGTTATAAGAGAAAAAGGATCTAAGAGCAAAAAGGATCTAAGAGCCATAAGCGGATACAAGAGCCAAAAAAGCTAAGAGCTTTCGTCCAGGATGTTGTTGGTTATGTTCATTTCCGGGTTTTTTGTTATGTTGACTGCATCGAGTATTGGGTTTTTATCAAAACTGAGTTGGTTGTTTAGGATCTTCTCTTTATCTGTTTTGAGGTGTTTCCTAATTATCAGAGCTTCGTACGTGAATATTCTCTGTGGGTCCTTGCTGAATTTTACAACGGACATGATTTCTTGTATTTGACCAAAGCTGTGTATGTTGTCGATAACGTAGTCTGCAAAGGCCGACTTCTGGTCCCTGTTGACCCAAGACCTCCTGTGTTCATCGAATCTTACACGGAATGATCTTCTAGGGCATCCCACGTAGAAGCAACCACAAGTTGGGCATATGAGTTTATAGACCCTGCTGGCAGTGTAGATATCATTATGTTGAATTTGTTTGCCGTTCTGTATGCAATTTTTAGCCCGTGATTCTTGAATATGTTAGTAATCCTGGTTATTTCTGGACCCGTATATGTAAAAGTGGCGTATTTCGGAGATTCAGTGGTACGGTCAACAGCATGGTTGCGTGATTCAAGTGCTCGTCTCGTTTTTCGGAAAATATTTTTTGTGACTTGGTCCGGGAAATCATTTTTTCTTGCCACATCATAGGTAAGCCTTACTTCTTCATTCCTGTCTTTAGTAGTGATAGGATATGGCAGTGCATGATGAAAAGGGTAGTTAAGGGCCGCTGTTTTATGCTGTGGTGGGTGGTTTGATTCGAAATTGATTATATGGGTGAATTTTCGATTTGGGTGTAATTTGAGATCGTAAAATTTTAACATAATAATTTTTATATTAAAATAATCGTTTTTCAGTTCTTATGCTTCACCATGTTCTTAATATCATAAAATACAAAGCAGCAGAGCTGTTTCTTTTTTAATTTTATAGAAATTACACATTGTATTTTTACTCGGTAACACTCATTTTTTCTGCTGCAGTTTTTGTCATTCTGCTTAATTAAAAAAAATATTTATAATTATATTAATTGAACAGAAAAAATTAATTATTAAATATAAGTTAAATTATTTAAATACACCAGTTTTTAAATCAAAATAATTATCTATCAGAAAAGGAGGAAAAAAGTTGCAAATACAATCTTTATAAGAGCTTAGTAAAGTAGTCATGAGGGTTACCTTATAAAAAAATTATAAGATTGACAGTAACACTCAGGACATTTCTTATTTGTTTTGACCACTGGGCCTGACCATGTGGTTTTTAAATAGTAAGATTACGATAAAAAATGATAGAAATTCTACTACTATAATTAGCAAATTCATTAAAGCTAATTTTTATAATTATAATCGACTATTTATGGTAACACTCATGACATAAAATAAAGATACGTATCTGAAATTTGATAGTTTTTCCCTTGTAAAATCTCACTTGCAACACCTTTGCTTTAGTTGATCGGCCATTTAGATTTGCTAAATGAAGCTTGCCTCATATAACCCTCTGGTAAGGATTAGCTGAAGCAAAACATTTTTTATTTACAAATTTCTGACTGGTAACACTCATGACAGCCAAATTTCAGGACAAGGAATTTTCATTTTAATTTGCGAAAATATTTTAATTTTAGACGATAATAACAGTAGAATGCTATCTAGTTTTATTCTTATTCTTATCAGCATAAAAAATTTCTTTTAAATTATTGTTTTTTAATATTTTTCCTCATATTTTATTGGGATTGGGATAAGAACATTTTATTGAAAATCTTACATATTTTATGAAATATATAATTTCAGATTGAAAAAAAATGTTTTTTTTTTATTCTCATCTTTAAACAACTTAATTTCTTACAGTTAAAATGTTTTTTGTTTCTACGTAAACAAAAAAAAATAATTTTAATAGCTCTAGAAATAAATTGCACCCAAAACGAATATTCACTCATATTAGAGTTAATTGATTATAGATATTACTTACTTTGTTAATAAAGTTACAAACCCGTGCTGAGGCAGTATGGCAGAGCCGACGATGTAGGTCTCAGGCCGGGAAATCAACTAAGTTTGCAACAAATCAACTCATCCAACATAGTTTGCAACATTCATATGAGTTTTGCCCCTTTCAACAAGCGGAGTATTTGTTTTTTTTTGCACCATAGCTTTGCTGTCGTAATTTGGCTATTTTAATAATTAATGTAATTTATTACCAACAATAATTATGCAGTAAACTGTTAAAATGTACAGTTCCTTTACAAAATGTACTTGTTCCTTGAACACTAAAAATCACAGTTTAATTAGCATATTGTGACATGTAATAATGTTTTCCAAAGTTGGGCATATACGAATAATTTTTTCCTTAAGCAATGTTATTAAATATTTTTTGAGAATTTAAATTTTATTTTAACAATGTAATTTTTGCCATATATGTACAACAATGTTAATAAAAATTTGTATAATTTTTATTTTGATGTAATACTAATACTAATAATTAAAAAAAAAAATATCAAAGATTGTAAATTCAGTTTTCCATGTTTTTTTCGAGTAATTTTTGTCAGAGGTTGCACTAAGCATCAAATGGCAACATACTATACAGTTTTAAAACCACGAAAAATAACTTACTTCAATTTAATCTGTACAACAAAATAAAGTAACCATAAATTGTGGATAGAAACATGATAGAAAGAAAGAGCCTCTTGTCCACATTAAAAAGCGTTTATTAATGTACGCATACACGAAAGACCCACACATACATAATACGAACCTCCTCTCCCCCCCCCCCCATACACACACTCACACACATTTGTGCGTAAATAGATATTTTGATTCGGAAAGACTCCAACCATTGCTGAAGCCAGATACTTTCAAATATCATCTTACGGATAGATAGGGCTATCAACATTCCTCTTCTAAAGAACGCTTCGACACATGAATAAATTACTTAAAAAAAGGTCGTCAAACATAACGGTTACAGCCCACTATAGTAGCTGATTTACTGAAAAGAAGATTATTCAGTCACAAAGTACGTAGTAATGTCACAAATGCAGTCACAGGGAGAAAAATAATTTCTTCATAAAAACTGCATATTACATTAATTAAACATACTCCCCATTATACACTTCAGACATACTCACATCTTTGGATGCAGCTTCCTGTCCACAGTCGAACTTGGCCAACCAGTATAACACAGATGTTCGTCTTGATGGTGCCTTGTTCCCGCACACCGAGAGCATACGACGATGGATATCACCTTCTGAAATCCCTTCCTTCCTCAAAAACCACACTGCCTTCCATCTTTGTTAACAAAATCGGAGGGAATCTCCTTGTGGATTAGAGGTTCCCTCCGATTTTGATTGTTCCATTCCACAGTTTTTGCTTAATTTTTGTTTCATCTTTGCTGTCTATGCGTGCACTGACGGCGACGGAAAGAGCAACCACCACCTTAATCCTTTAATCAGCTGGTAGCGCCATTTCTCTATTTCGCATATCTCAAGACCCCTGTTGTAGATTTTTCGGTGTTTTGCTGTCGTATGGAATTCGCTTACGACGTGAGAGGGTTTGTGTCAAAGATTTCTATACGATCAAAATAATACAACAACCTTTAGGAACACGAAAGAAAAGATAAGGTTCATCTCGGTATGTTATAAACAACTTGAATAAAGGCCTACAAGGATGCAAGGTCTTAAAATGTATAACCTCGAACTTGCCTATAAGAACCGAAAAACGTTGAAAAGGTCCTCAAGATAACTCCCCACCCGCCACTCCCGTTGATGTTATAGTCGTGAATATACGAAATCCCCTGTGAGCAAACTTATGGGAAACTTCGTCGTGGGAAATCGAAGAAGAATACAGAAACAAGATTCAAGGAACAGTTTGGACCATCAAAATATAGACGAGTAGAAAGATCGGCGGTGGCGAAGCATATGATGGAAATTGGCCACAGCATTTCCAAGACGAACGTTAAATTACTGAAATGCATCATTAGACCATTAATAAATGTGAACCATATTTGCGTACTTTAACGGTACTAATTTTTTCCATAACTTTTTCAATCTAATAAAGCAAGGAAATTTTTTGAAAATGTTTTCTAGTTGTGTTTCAAATCAAAAAATGAAAATGTTCTAAATTTTCGCTCGCAGTGTTACTAAAAATTAGTTTGCTCGCAACTACGAGGACTGTTCAATAGAGACACGTTTAGAGGCTGGGAAGAAATTTTTATTCAAAGAATTTAAATGAAATCTTCACGAACATTATGGCAGCAAACCCTACGTCTGCCGTCTTTTTAGTCATTGTTTTCGAGGGTCAAAGACATAGAAGTCGCACAGGGACAATTCAGGACTGTAAGCTGGATGTTCTAAGATTTCCAATGTAAGCGAGCGAACAGATTTTGAATCTTTGGGGATACATGAAGGCGGGCATTATCATGCAGAATGATAACATCGTTTGTGGTTTTCCCGGACGTTTCTTTTTGATGCTGGTACGTAATCTTGTAAGGTGTCTGCATTTCGATCAGCATAGATGTCGACACCAGGTATCTTATTATTTTGGGACGGTTTTTCTACCATGAACGCCATCTTCCAACTTTATCACAACTCTTAGAAAGAAGCAAAAAGCTATTATGTGTGACAGACGCCTCACTACTACTTAAACAATGCATATAAACAACTGCTTTCCGTTGTCCAGGCTATACCTTAGCGACTGCGCAGTTGAGTAAATCTTCGTATTACATCGCAGAAATATAAAAATTTAATGATATAAAATATTATGTGATAGGAATTTTCTGTCTTCTATATATAATTGCTCTCTAGCCGTACACATTTTTCAGAAACGGAGGCTGCGATTGTATGACCGTCGCAAACGCTTCTTTAGGGAGCCTTTTGTCCTGTAGGTAATGTTAGACGCAATTTTGTTTGATGAGGTATTTGGACCATAGCTGGGCTATAAAATTGTAGTTGCATAATATTACGGTATGGATTCGTTGTTAAACTTAAGCTGCATTTCACTTCATTTTCCGGAAAAAAAAAGTGAAATCCATTAAATCTATTAGAAAATCTCAATAGAATACGAACCTATAGAAAGTACTGCAATTTTTCTTTTTTCACTTAATACGGCATTCCAATCGCAATAAACTATTATTTGCTTTTCCATGTAAGAAATTACCTAAGTGCTGTAAACGTAATCAAGTGGGCTTTAGAATGTACTTGATTAGAAAATGGCAACAATTTTTTATCAGTTGCATAAACTTCGAAATAATCAGAAAAGTAAAGATGTTCTTTGTGGGTTTTTTTTACATGGCCCAACAAACCACAGAAAAGTAAATAAGGATTCCTTTGCTTGTTAAATGAGCATTTTAATAGATTTTTTTAGGATGAGATCTAAAATGATTATTTATTAAAAAAAAAAAATTCTGTTATAAAATAAACAAAATTTCTTAAAATGTTCAATACCTGCACAACAAATAATAATGTTTCTCATTTAATAATAAGTGGAAAGTAAATTTTATTTGCTTTTTTCTCTGATATTATTCCTCAAAGTATGCTCTTTGATGCTCTTTAAGTACATAATTTTTAAATTTCTAATTTTCCCCTTTCCAGTTTTCGTCGAGCGTTCTGTTACAACCGCTGTTTTATCATCGAAATTACTCCGTAAACATGCATATTAATGAACTCTCTCGTCGAGGTCGAGGACGATTATGAAGTGTTTGGTGTTATTTCATTTACTCTTTTCTTCATCAGGGTTATTGATCACCGTCGCACGAGTCATCGTCCACATTTGGTTGACAGTTAATGACGGGACCGGTGTCCCGGATGAAGTTTGCTAGTAATGATTAATCCATGCAATTTTACGTCCGATTTGTTCGCGTTGTTTCCATCAATTGCCGCTAGAGTGCGTCAGAATAAAACCTCATTTTTCAGCAAAGCTCGCTTTTGGTGCATCAATCCATTTGTATGATGCTCTCGAGTCTCTTGCAGTCGGCTCTTTTACGCCTTGAACACGAACCCATTGTCGAACACGTTGCCCCCTCAACCGCCGCAATTTTCTCCTGAACCCCCTCACGGCTTGGGCTAGTCCGCCATCTCCTTTTATTTGACCATTTTCTGCGCCGAGTGTTTTGGTTATGAAGAGCTTTTCTCGCTCTCTCCTTTCTCTCTTCATCTCGCGCTCGCGAGCAACAACAATAGTGCCTTGTGACCTCTTTTGCGCGGAGATTCTGGAATTAATTTTCCTCCACCCGCTTGCCTTCTCCGTGTAAAACGATGATAAATGGCCCCCGCCGTTGGCAGGTAACGCGAGCAACCATTGGAGAAGATCGTCGACGGCAAACGCCAGCAGCGCCCCCCAAACTAAGCGTCGTATCGTCGCTGAGCCTATTTTATTGAGGGGGGTAATAGGGGTGGGGCGTTTACTGCGAGGCATGAAAGCAGTCGTTTTGAAATTTAATTACTCTCTCCAATAATTTATACGCAAGGCTAGCGATAATGAGCAGCGGGAAATGTCACGAGGCGTCGCATTCCTCGAGCCTAACCACCGTGTGTTTAATCGTCCGTGAGGCTGCAGCACCAACGCCGAGTATAGATACGGAAATGGCTCTTCATTTCGTTGCCTAGCTCACCAGCCAACTCCCAACCCTCTAACAGCACCCCCCCCCCCCACACACACCTCCCTACTCCCCCCTCTCCGACCCTCTTTTCACGCCGACGACGAGAAGACGAGGTCTCGCGCCCAACAAATTGATGCGAAGTTCAATTTAGAAATTGGTCAGTCACTCGAAGAGAATCCGTACGCGGCATTGTTGCGGCATTCATTTGAACCTCCCGGTCTTCCTTGCCAGCTTTTAACGCCCGTTATATATCCTCTCTCTCCTGCTCCGCTCAAGACCTCGGTAAAGCTGATCCATTCTATCACCAGCCGAATTAAAAGAGAGAGGGAAAAATTGCTTAGTCATCAAAAAAAAAAAGAAGGAAAAAAAAACTAGATATCACTTTTTTCTCCTTTTCCTTTTTTTAAAGCGTATAAAAGCAATCATCGAATGGGTTTAATTTTATAAGGAAAGTATCGCTGTCACTACTCATCAAACGGAACACGAATTTTTTGGTTTCTTTTTCCCATCCCCGCTCTTCACTCGAATCATTGGTGTGATTATTCCGAGTTTCTTGCCTTCTCCTCTGAACCGATTCGTCGAAATCCAGCAACATACGACAGCTAAGAACAAAAAAATCTTAACCGAGAAAACGAACTTCTACAAATAGGCATTTAAGACTTCAATTTAATTTAAGCGCTCAAATGGAGTTTTATTAACACCCTGACAGATTATATTCTCGATCAAAGTTTAAGTCATCATCTCTCTAAAGTTATATAAAAATTATTACAAATGGACAAAGTTATTATTTGAATCTGATAAATATTTTAAAGAAAGAGGATACATTGGAATATCTGTTGAAATTTGTTCTTGAAAAGTTTAAATTTAAACCTGCTTTAAAACCTTACTACACAGGCCTAGATGCTCATCTCTATTACTAAGCCACTTTACTTATCAGGTTGTTGCATAAAATACCAGATTTGATAGTGAACTTTCAAACAGCTACAACTCTGTGGAAACTGACTTTAATTAAACAAAATAGACACCATTATATGCTATATAAGGTGTTTATGAACTATGTGTACAAATTTGTAGAGATGGTAGAAAACTTATTTTGAATATAATTTGCCAATAAACTGGGGGGTCGCAAATGAAACCTTGATACATAAAAAATTGTCAGACATAATATTTACGAGTATAACGGCTATCTGAGACTTTTTCATAAAATTGTCTCTCTCGTTAATGTATTTCCAGAAAACGGAAAAATTAGAAAACTTGTTCAAACTGTTGACCATGAGCTCTAAACCCTTTAGATTTCTTCTTCTGGGAACATCTGAAGAATTTGGTGTACTTTACTCCTGTGGATTCGGAGGGGAGCTAATTGTGACTACAAGTGACCATGTAAGAGATACTGCAGGGATTTTTGGACGTGTCAAAAATTAATGAAAAAACGCTGTGAGGCCTTCATTGCTGCTCATGGTCAATAGTTTTAACACCTTTTATAATTTTACAAATATGTAGTATTTGGTTTTTAAAAATGTTGTGACCATCAGTATCAAGTTTTCTAATTTCTCCGTTTTATAGAAATACATTAACGAAAGAGACAATAATATGAAGAAGTCTCAGACAGTATGTTTGATGTTTGACAAATTTTTTATGTATGCAGGATTCATTTTTCGATTCCTGTTTTATTGGCAAAATATATTCAAAATAAGCTCCTCTACCACTCCTAAATAATTTTGCCCAGATTTCGTAAACACCCTGTATATGTCTCTCATCGAGATACCAATGCCCTTATGTCAGTTTCATAGAAGTCCGGCATTCGGGACAAAAAAAAAACTGCTCCAAAAAAAAAAAAAAAAGCACGGGACCCTGATCGGGACACAGGCACTAGTTAAAACCTAGATTATGTCTGTGTGACCACATGGCAAATAAATAATTTTGTGCAACGCAATTTAAGGAATTTAATTTCACACGTCAAATGTTCATTACAACAAACACAGTTCCAACATACCATAAATACCATCGTGTCTTAACTTGCAAGTACTTATCTACAATACTAACATTCTGTTCTTCAATATTTAGAACTTAATTGAAAAAAGGTACATTATTTTTAGCAAATCTTAAATGAATTAATTGTCCCAAAGCATTGTCAAAACATCATCCCAAATTCTCATATATGTATCGCTCTTAAGGTTGTGGCTCGTTCTTGAACTTCATGAGTTGAATTCTATCACTCGATAATGAAACGTTTATGCCATCAGATATGCTGTCGGCGTCGAATTGACGGGTGAAAATATTGGCGCATTCGCATCTGGCATTTGTTCACTTTGAGGGCGAGACGCTTCAACTTTCAGGATTACCGCCGAGCCTATTGACGTTCAGCACCGGATAACCAGATCTTTTTGAATTCCCTGTCTCTCGATCTGTTTTCCTGTTGACGTTTTCTATAATTATTTTGGTGTTTATTATGCATTTGTTTGGACAGTCTGTAGCTTTTGCGAAATTCCAACATTCCGAAGGCTAATATCTAAGGGCGTGTCTAAAAAGTCGACCGGTTGTCAACAGGTCATGTAGTACGATCGGCGATCGGTCGGCGGCAGTTTGCTTCCGTTTGTTCTTTCATGGACAACGCGGTTGTGAGCATTGTGCATGAAAATGGCGTCGCAGAAAGTTTCTTTATCATTTAAGTTAGTACGATTTAAAATTATGTACATACATAAATTTTCTTCACCCGTCTTTTCTTTTTCGTATTCATTCCTTGTTTCTTGATGCTGCCCAATATGTATTTCGCCATCTCCTTTCTCCAAAATATATTTAATACACTTGAATTTTACACTTTCTTCCGCCATTTTAATTCTACTCAACGAGGCAGCCAACCGGCGTTGGACTCCGGTCGCGATTAGTGCGACCGGTCGTTACTTTATGGACAGGATGTTCGCGATGGGCTTCGACCGGTCTCGAACGGTCGGACTTTTTAGACACACCCTAAGACAAGTATTAAATATTTTATTAAGCCATTTTGTAAAGCGCAAGGAGAAATTTTAACTGTGGGATGGGTATATGAAATTATCGACAACTAGTATTGTCGTTTATTTGTATGATTAACACAGCGTTGGAAGTTAATATTCTAGATTTTAATGAACGTCGTTTTATGTTATTAAATTTTTGTGATCAAATTTTTTGTGATATTCACGACTTAAGCGTGGCACCCCAGTTTCGAAACTTCAAAAAAGTAAAAATCCTTTAAATAGTGATAGCCGAGAGTATAATGGGTGAGGAAGAGTCTCATACTGCAAGTTATGTAATTTTTGGGCCCTTGTTCTTTACACGTGTGGCCTAGCGTTGCCATGAAGCATTAAAATTTATTCTCTCCTGACCAGCTGGATGCAATGTTTCTCTGCAATAATGGTTTCACCAAATTTCCAGAACGAATAGTGAATAATGCCAACTGCACACTACCAAACAGTCACTTTTATCTTCTTCGGAAGAATATGCTATACAGATGGAGGACGATTATCATGTAATCTCCATTATTCGTCATAAGTCACTTCTTTGTTCTAAAATCGCGCGCTTCTGTTTCGGGAGAGCAGAGAAGTGCAAAATTCCAGTCGACTTTTTATATCAGTTTGATTCCTGTGGAGGGAAAACCCTTGTTGATGAAAGAGATCAGAGGAGAATATCAAGAATTGTGCGCAAAAACAGAAAAGCAACAATCGCACAAATTACTGCTCATTACAATTCAGATAACCAGAAAACAGTATCAGAACTGACTACTAGTCTCACCTAGGCTCGAACGGGTTACCGAAGCCAAAGACCATATCGTGTACTAAAGCTGTCAGTGAAGAACAAGAAAGCGCGCCAATGGTTGCCTGCTCAGACGAATCTAGATTCCTGCTGCATCATGTTGATGGAAAACTTAGAATATGGCGAAGACATATGGACCCCTCAAAACTAGTGCGGACTTTGCAAGAATGTGGTGGGGGAGTAAAGGTGTGGGGAATGTTTTCTTAGCATGAATTGGGTCCTCTAATATTTGTAGAAATCATTTGAACACCAAAATAAACATAAACATTGCTGCAGATCAAGTTAATCATTCATGCATATAGTTTATCCACACGCAGATGGCTCCTTCCAGAAGGAGAAGATACCAGCACACGAGGCCAGAATCAGTATATGGTTCCAGGAACATGACAGTGAGTTCTTCTTGATGCAGTAGCCGGCTCAGTCACCAGATCTCAACCCAGTGAACATGTTTGGAATGAGCTGGAAAAGACCGAGAATTGCGTGAATTTCTCATGTCTTCATTGGCCAACATTCCTATTGAACTTTTTCATTATCTTATTTTGAGGGCTGATGGAGGTTCAACATGCTACTAAGGTGTACCTTATAAATAAAGTTAAGGAATTTCCAAATTATTTGAAAATTTTCGTAACAATAAATTCTTGTAAACATTCCAAGGAGGAGCTCTAGCAGTGAAGCAGAAATACATTTATACATTTATTAACCAGAAATTACTTGACAAGAACGACAAGAAACCACTAATCCACATAAGATATTTATTAAAACGTATGCGCATTTCGGCAGCCAAGCTGCCTTCTTCAGCGTATACAAAGACCTGATCAGAACAAAATAAATCTGTTCTGATGCAGGAAAGAATTACATCGTCATATACAGTAAAGTGGGGTTGATTATGATCCAATTACAGAGTTTCTAATACCATAAGCACGAAAATATATATATATATATATATATATATATATATATATATATAAATAAGTTATTAGTAGGCAGTCTTCAACTAATCATTGGTCTTGGTTGGATTATTCAGTCTATTGGTCAGTTTAGGCAGGTGTAAGAGTTTCCCAATGTCCATCAATTGGCTCACATCCAAAGGGCCCGAGTCACTGTTCAGCAATCTTGAGGGGTCTTCACTGTTTTTAGCATATGACTCAATAAAGTTCCGCAGACGTGGGTCGCTAGTGCTATGTATGATGTCGAAGTCTTCATGTCTGAAGTCATGTCACTGATCGAGTATGTGGTCAGCGAACCTTGATACTGAAAATTTTCCATTTTTGATGCTTGCCAAATGCTCATTAATTCTGGTCTTCACTGCTCTACGGGATTGCCCGTAGTAGACAGCATCGCATTTTGCACACGGTAATTTATATACGCCAGGCTTGTTTTCAGGGCAGATGGTATATTTGGGGTTTTCCAACTGTTTCCTCATCGTGTTGGAGCTTCTATACGTGATTTCCAGGCCAAATTCTTTTGCAATTCTTATTGAGTCATATGCTATAAACAGTGAAGACCTCTCAAGATTGCTGAATAGTGACTCGGGCCCTTTGGATGTGAGACAATTGATGGATATTGGGAAACTCTTACACCTGCCTAAACTGACCAATAGACTGAATAATCCAACCAGGACCCAACGATTAGTTGAAGACTGCCTACTAATAACTTATTTTTGTATATATATTTTCGTGCTTATGGTATTAGAAACTCTGTAATTGGATCATAATCAACCCCACTTTACTATATATATGACGATGTAATTCTTTCCTGCATCAGAACAGATTTACTTTGTTCTGATCAGGTCTTTGTATACGCTGAAGAAGGCAGCTTGGCTGCCGAAATGCGCATACGTTTTAATAAATATCTTATGTGGATTTGTGGTTTCCTGTCATTCTTGTCAAGTTGTGTCCACAGTTTCTGGCTCCATTTGCTCTCAGAAATTACTCCCTACGAGTAGGGTAAGGCAAGTAGCAGACCCTGCGGTCATCTATTTTTACCCCTTTATTTACAATATTTATCTTCCCTCAAGTTATTTAATCAAAAAATTGATTTTCTCGAACTTAGTGTGTAGAAAATGTAAAAAAGCTCGTATCTTCTTTCCTTTCTCACCATTTTCGATGGAATGATATATCACATGCCATATGTTGCCATAGTTCTAACGACCAAGCGACTGTCACCCCCGCAATTCCGACCCCACTGGAACAATTGGGCCTAAACTTCATTGTGTAGATCTTGTCTAGAGAAATCTGTATACTGAATTTCACTCCTTTACGTACCTAAATAGCACATAGATCTTTTGTCCACTCTGAATCCCACCCCCGTAATTCCGACCCCAGTGCACCAATCAAAAACCAAACTAAATAGTGAAGGTGGACATGCACCTAGTAAGGTACATTCCGAATTTCAAACTTCTACCTCAAAAAATGTAGAAATTATGAAGGGGACGGACGGGCAAAATAAAACCAATTACTACACTCTGTTCAACGAAAGAAAAACTGGGCGTGTCCAGTTAAATTTCCAATTTCAATTGTTAAATATTGTTAATTTTACTTAGCAGCAATGTCTAACAATAGAAATTGGAAATTTAATTAGACACGCCCAGTTTTTCTTTCGTTGGACAGAGCATAGCTCCATTCTTCCGCTACTTAATGATATAATTTATGAGCAATCGTACGTCGACAAAGTGATTTCACGTGCGCTTGCTGATGTCAACAATGCTTAAAAGATTAACAGAAAGTAACAATATATTCATTATTGACAAATCGATTGTTATATGACATGCCTTTCTCTTGGTACTCTTTACAGTCACTGTTTTAGCACGTGAATTCGACCTGAATGGGTTCACGAAAAATTCTGAAAAGTTTATACGGCTAAAACTTTGATAGTCATATTTCTGAAAACAGAATTTGAAAAAGTTAACCCGTCTTCAAGTTATCGTGCAAACGGCGGCCGGCCAGATAAACGTACAGATCAAAAGCGCATTCTTATAAGCAGCTTTTTGCTAAAGCTCCTAATAAAACAATTTGAATAAAATCTTGTAAACATTCCAAGGAGGAGCTTTAAAAGTGAAGCAGAAATACATTTATAAATTTATTATAAAGAAATTAACCCCCTGCCCCGAGTAAGGTAAGGCAAAGTAGCAGATTCTGCAGTCATCTATTTTTACCCCTTTATCTGCACTTTTTACCTCTCCCCAAGATTTTTAATCAAAAAATTAATTTTCTCGAACGTAATATGTAGGAAATATAAAAAAGCTCGTATTTTCTTTCCTTTCTCATCATTTCCGAACGTATGATATCTCACATGCCATAAGTTGCCATAGTTCTAAAGATCAAGTGACTGCCACCCCCGCAAATCCGACTCCAATGGAACAACTGGGCCTAAACTTCATAGTAATGTGTATCTTGCCTAGAAGAATCTGGATACTGAATTTCACGCCTTTACGTACAGTCATCAACCGGAAATAATCCACACGCGTTTAATCTATATACCGGGTGGGCAAGAAATAACGTGAGGTGTTCAGAGCTCGCTAGCGGGAATTCTATTAGGCCAAATGCAGTATATCTTGGTGTATATACTTAGTGGAACATGCAGTTTCGATTTCTGCACAAAAAAATAGTACCAAAAATCGCCATAGGGGGCGCTTATTTCAAGAAAACAATGAATACATTTGCATAAGCGCGTTCCGTGTTGAGCAATCATGACAATAAAAGGCAAGGCTGAGGATTTCCCATCATTCACGAACGAATGGCCTGACGATGACGCTTACTCTGCCTGACCGGGCGTTATTAGTCAAGTTGTTTTATCAGAAGAGCGACAATGCAAGTGCTGCCCTTCGTGAATTCCGGCGATTGAAAACGTTACGAAGAGGACCGATGAGCATAACTAACTTACGGAAAATGGTTGAACGATTTGAATCTACCGGAACTCTAGGAGTGCAACCAGGCCGGGGACGCAAACGAATCAGGCAGCAACACGTTGAAGAAGTTGCAACTGCTGTTGTGGAACAGGAGATGACTACTGTGCAGGGTACCAGCAGTGCACGCGCAATAGCACGCCAAACAGATATCCCATATGCGACGGTGAGGAAAATATTGCATAAGATATTGACATTTTATCCCTATAAACTCACACCTGTTCAACAATTGCTTCCTGGAGATGAACGTACCCGAACTGACTTTTCGTTGAGATTTTTAGCACGTATGGAAGTGATGAGGCACATTTTTATTTGAATGGTGATATCAATACCCACAACTGCCGTATTTGGGCTGCATCAAATCCACAAGTGTGTCTGCCAACTCCTATGCATTCACCGAAACTAACAGTATGGTGCGGCTTTACTGCTTCTTTCATCATCGGCCCGTACTTTTTTGAAGAAATCCGTCCCCGTGGACCGGTGACTTGTTCCGTCAATTCTGCCAGGTATGCCGATATGCTTGAGAGTTTTGTGATACCACGATTGCAGGAAAAGGGTTGTCTGGATTCTACCATTTTTATGCAGGATGGTGCGCCACCGCACATCGGATGTCAGGTGCAGCAGATCTTGCGAGAACGTTTTTAAGACAACAGAATAATTAGTCGTGCATTTCCCATGATATGGCCAGCCAGGTCGCCTGATCTCAACCCTTGTGATTTTTGGTTATGGGGATATTTGAAAAGTCTTGTGTACCAAGCACATGTTCCTGACCTCTCAACCTAAAAGGATCAAATAACTTTACATATCAGACTAATTAATGCAGATATGCTGCGAGCTGCCGTAGAAAATGTCGTGTACCGCATGCAGCTATTGGAACAGCACACTGGTGGTCATATTGACACACATTTGTAATTAAAAATAAAACATTGTTTATTGTTGTTACTAAAGTTGGTTTGTACGGTATTTGTTCATTTGACAATTAGGTATTCATTGTTTTCTTGAAATAAGCGCCCCCTATGGCGACTTTTGGTACTATTTTTTTTTTTTTGCAGAAATCGAAACTGCATGTTCCACTAAGCATATACACCAAAATGTACTGCATTTGGCCTGATAGAATTCCCGCTAGCGTGCTCTGAACACCTCACGTTATTTCTTGCCCACCCGGTATATAAAAGAAGAAACTGACTGAGTGAGTGATCAACGCACAGCCCAAACCATAAGGCCTAGAAACTTAAAATTTTGTATAGAGGTTCTTTACAAATTGTAATTGAGCACTAAGAAAGGGTTTTTCGAAATTCAACCCCTAAGGGCGGGAAAGGGGGGTTGAAAGTTTGTTAACACATTAACTGGTGTTTCACTGTATACTTAACGCATTAATTGGTGTGGCACTACATTAATTAACCATATTAACCTCTTTTAGGGAGGGGGTAACGAATTATTAACAACGAGCATAAATATGATTATGCAGTGACAGGACATGGGTAAGGCAGTGTTTATCGAGGAGGCTAAGGAATCACACGGGTCTCCCTTGAGCTCCCTAAAAACGTCCAGACGACTGGCGAAAATTTGTGTGTTTGGCAAAAAAAGAGAAAGAACGAGTATTGATCACTCCCTTCCTTTTCTTTACGTTCAATGAAACGAATCAGAATTCGCGAATATCCAATACACGTGATTCGTTGTTTATTTTCAAAGGAACAAATCAGAATTAGCTTTGATAATCGCATGAATAATGAAAAAAAAAAAATTCACTGTGTGTTTTTTTTTAACAATAATTATCTCAAATAATTCACTTTCTTGGAATGAATTTCTTAATTTTTTGTATCGTATTATCTGGGATTTGAGAGTAAAACATCGTATTAAATGTTTGTATTTAAGGGGGCGAGACTAAGGGAAAAATGTATAAAGTGGGATTACATATTAAACGGTATCGTAATAACGGGGTTCGATTGTATATCCATTGCAATTTGTGAGGCGTAGTTTTGATACGTCACCTATTGTTAAAAGCCTTGTTCAACAAAAAATAAAAAAATAACACATAAATAAAAAACTGAGCACCTCCATTGAAATTGTCACATATTTATATTAAGTATGATCTGATGATATTTCCAATGAAAGTTAAACCGGACGTGTCCAATTAAATTTCTAATTTCAATTGTTAATTAAACTTTGAACAATATCTAACACTTCGGTTAATTAAACTTTGAAACGTGAGACATAACAATGGAAATTGTTAATTTAATTTTGTACGCCGAGATCTTCATCGTAAGATGGAGGGTACCAGGATAGAGTATGCATTGATTATTAATTTCAAATAAATATTGAATTGTAGTTTTGTATTATAGCCTGCTAAATAAACAAGAGATTTACGAATGATTGCAGCAGTTTAACAAATTCGCAATAGGTTGGTCAAGCTGCTGTTCCAAGGAATCACTGCTTTCTCGGCTGAAATTTGGCGGTACTGAAAGATGAAATCTGCACTGTTGGTGTATCTGCCACAGTTCAGTTATCTTGATTAAAAAAAAAACAGGTCATAAATTCTGAGATTGAAGACAATTCAAATATGACTTAAAAGTATGCTACTCTTACATAACCAAACTTTATCACCACAACGCTGATATACACGAAACTGCTACAATAATTTTGCAAAAACTGCAAAATGATATTGTAATTTTGTATCCATTAGCCTGCTACGTCATCCATAGTTATTGTTGGATTAAATAGTATTAAAGTGGTATTTGCGTATTTTATTATAATTAAAAATAAAGACGTACATAAAAGTAAATAAATTACAGCTAACAGAAAGGGACTCTTTATTGAGATGAATATTTTATAAATTGATAAATAGGACAATATAATCTATACATATAAAAGGCAATGTAAGTATGTTTGTCCGGTTTTAAACGGTAACTTAGAAGTAATAAGTTTTATCACTTAGAAGAAACAGTCTTATTGGAAAAACAAATTCTGACATCACAAACTGCTCCACGCAAACAATACTCCATGGCATGCAGGAAAAATAAATCTATTTAATTTTTTTTTTGGAGAGGCAAAAACCGAAATTGGAAAGAAAAACTTGCTAAAATGTGTTGTCATCAGGAGCAAACCTGTATGTAAAATTTAAGAGCGAATGGAAAAACAGAAGTGCTAAAAATTTCGACTGAAAGGATCCGTACCATCTCACAAGATCCAAGAGCGAGTTAATATAAGGATGGTAATAATAATAATTATAATAATAATTATAAAGAGAAAAATGAAGCATTTTACCACCTTTATTATCAAAATGAAAGTTTAAATTTTTCACTTAGAAGAAACATTCTTATTGGCAAAACAAATTCTGACGTCACAAACTGTTCAACGCAAATAAAACTCCATAGACATGCAGGAAAAATGCATCTATTTAACTTTTTTGTAAGAAAAAAATCCGAAATTGGAAAGAAAAAAAATTGCTAAAATGTGTTGTCATCAGGAGCAAACCTGTATGCAAAATTTAAGAGCGAACGGAAAAGCGAAAGTGCTTCAAAATTCGACTGAAAGGTCACAAGATCCAAGAGCGAGTTAATATAAGGGCGGTAATAATAATAATAATAATAATAATAATAATAATAATAATAATAATAAT